>CASCKD010000066.1:0-164000 GCA_949152435.1 Gastracanthus pulcherrimus
TGTTTCATCTTTCCGCATTGTTTCATCTTTCCGCATTGTTTCATCTTTCCGCATTGTTTCATCTTTCATCTTTCCGCATTGTTTCATCTTTCCGCATTGTTTCATCTTTCATCTTTCCGCATTGTTTCATCTTTCATCTTTCCGCTTTGTTTCATCTTTCATCTTCCGCATTCTTTCATCTTTCATCTTTCCGCATTGTTTCATGTTTCATCTTTCCGAATTTTTTCATCTTTCATCTTTCCGCATTGTTTCATCTTTCATCTTTCCGCATTTTTTCATCTTTCATCTTTCCGCATTGTTTCATCTTTCATCTTTCCGCATTGTTTCATCTTTCATCTTTCCGCATTGTTTCATCTTCCATCTTTCCGCATTGTTTCATCTTTCATCTTTCCGCATTCTTTCACCTTTCATCTTTCCGCATTGTTACATCTTTCATCTTTCCGCAATGTTTCATCTTTCATCTTTCCGCATTGTTTCATCTTTCATCTTTCCGCATTGTTTCATCTTTCATCTTTCCGCATTGTTTCATCTTTCATCTTTCCGCATTCTTTCATCTTTCAACTTTCCGCATTGTTTCATCTTTCATCTTTCCGCATTCTTTCATCTTTCATCTTTCCGCATTGTTTCATCTTTCATCTTTCCGCATTGTTTCATCTTTCATCTTTCCGCATTGTTTCATCTTCCCGCTTTGTTTCATCTTTCATCTTTCCGCATTGTTTCATCTTTCCGCATTGTTTCATCTTTCATCTTTCCGCATTCTTTTATCTTTCATCTTTCCGCATTGTTTCATCTTTCATCTTTCCGCATTCTTTCATCTTTCATCTTTCCGCATTGTTTCATCTTTCATCTTTCCGCATTGTTTCATCTTTCATCTTTCCGCATTCTTTCATCTTTCATCTTTCCGCATTGTTTCATCTTTCATCTTTCCGCATTCTTTCATCTTTCCGCATTGTTTCATCTTTCCGCATTGTTTCATCTTTCCGCATTGTTTCATCTTTCATCTTTCCGCATTGTTTCATCTTTCATCTTTCCGCATTGTTTCATCTTTCATCTTTCCGCATTGTTTCATCTTTCATCTTTCCGCATTGTTTCATCTTTCCGCATTGTTTCATCTTTCATCTTTCCGCATTGTTTCATCTTTCATCTTTCCGCATTGTTTCATCTTTCATCTTTCCGCATTGCTTCATCTTTCATCTTTCCGCATTGTTTCATCTTTCATCTTTCCGCATTCTTTTATCTTTCATCTTTCCGCATTGTTTCATCTTTCATCTTTCCGCAATGTTTCATCTTTCATCTTTCCGCATTGTTTCATCTTTCATCTTTCCGCATTCTTTCATCTTTCATCTTTCCGCATTGTTTCATCTTTCATCTTTCCGCATTGTTTCATCTTTCATCTTTCCGCATTCTTTCATCTTTCATCTTTCCGCATTCTTTCATCTTTCATCTTTCCGCAATGTTTCATCTTTCATCTTTCCGCATTGTTTCATCTTTCATCTTTCCGCATTCTTTCATCTTTCATCTTTCCGCATTGTTTCATCTTTCATCTTTCCGCATTGTTTCATCTTTCATCTTTCCGCATTGTTTCATCTTTCCGCATTGTTTCATCTTTCATCTTTCCGAATTTTTTCATCTTTCATCTTTCCGCATTGTTTCATCTTTCATCTTTCCGCATTGTTTCATCTTTCATCTTTCCGCATTGTTTGATCTTTCATCTTTCCGCATTCTTTCATCTTTCATCTTTCCGCATTCTTTCATCTTTCATCTTTCCGCATTGTTTCATCTTTCACCTTTCCGCATTGTTTCATCTTTCATCTTTCCGCATTGTTTCATCTTTCCGCATTGTTTCATCTTTCATCTTCCGCATTCTTTCATCTTTCATCTTTCCGCATTGTTTCATCTTTCATCTTTCCGCATTGTTTCATCTTTCATCTTTCCGCATTGTTTCATCTTTCATCGTTCCGCATTGTTTCACCTTTCATCTTTCCGCATTCTTTCATCTTTCATCTTTCCGCATTCTTTCATCTTTCATCTTTCCGCATTGTTTCATCTTTCATCTTCCGCATTCTTTCATCTTTCATCTTTCCGCATTGTTTCATCTTTCATCTTTCCGCATTGTTTCATCTTTCATCTTTCCGCATTCTTTCATCTTTCATCTTTCCGCATTGTTTCATCTTTCATCTTTCCGCATTGTTTCATCTTTCATCTTTCCGCATTGTTTCATCTTTCCGCATTGTTTCATCTTTCATCTTTCCGCATTTTTTCATCTTTCATCTTTCCGCATTGTTTCATCTTTCATCTTTCCGCATTGTTTCATCTTTCATCTTTCCGCATTGTTTCATCTTTCATCTTTCCGCATTGTTTCATCTTTCATCTTTCCGCATTCTTTCATCTTTCATCTTTCCGCATTCTTTCATCTTTCATCTTTCCGCATTGTTTCATCTTTCATCTTTCCGCATTGTTTCATCTTTCATCTTTCCGCATTGTTTCATCTTTCATCTTTCCGCATTCTTTCATCTTTCATCTTTCCGCATTGTTTCATCTTTCATCTTCCGCATTCTTTCATCTTTCATCTTTCCGCATTGTTTCATCTTTCATCTTTCCTCATTGTTTCATCTTTCATCTTTCCGCATTGTTTCATCTTTCATCTTTTTGCATTGTTTCATCTTTCATCTTTCCGCATTGTTTCATCTTTCATCTTTCCGCATTGTTTCATCTTTCATCTTTCCGCATTGTTTCATCTTTCATCTTTCCGCATTCTTTCATCTTTCATCTTTCCGCATTGTTTCATCTTTCATCTTTCCGCATTCTTTCATCTTTCATCTTTCCGCATTCTTTCATCTTTCATCTTTCCGCATTGTTTCATCTTTCATCTTTCCGCATTGTTTCATCTTTCATCTTTCCGCATTGTTTCATCTTTCATCTTCCGCATTCTTTCATCTTTCATCTTTCCGCATTGTTTCATCATTCATCTTTCCGCATTTTTTCATCTTTCATCTTTCCGCATTGTTTCATCTTTCCGCAGTGTTTCATCTTTCCGCATTGTTTCATCTTTCCGCATTGTTTCATCTTTCATCTTTCCGCATTGTTTCATCTTTCATCTTTCCGCATTCTTTCATCTTTCATCTTTCCGCATTGTTTCATCTTTCATCTTTCCGCATTGTTTCATCCTTTCATCTTTCCGCATTCTTTCATCTTTCATCTTTCCGCATTGTTTCATCTTTCATCTTTCCGCATTGTTTCATCTTTCATCTTTCCGCATTGTTTCATCTTTCCGCATTGTTTCAACTTTCATCTTCCGCATTCTTTCATCTTTCATCTTTCCGCATTGTTTCATCTTTCATCTTTCATCTTTCATCTTTCCGCATTCTTTCATCTTTCATCTTTCCGCATTGTTTCATCTTTCATCTTTCCGCATTGTTTCATCTTTCATCTTTCGGCATTGTTTCATCTTTCATCTTTCCGCATTCTTTCATCTTTCATCTTTCCGCATTCTTTCATCTTTCATCTTTCCGCATTGTTTCATCTTTCATCTTTCCGCATTGTTTCATCTTTCATCTTTCCGCATTGTTTCATCTTTCATCTTTCCGCATTGTTTCATCTTTCATCTTTCCGCATTCTTTCATCTTTCATCTTTCCGCATTCTTTCATCTTTCATCTTTCCGCATTCTTTCATCTTTCATCTTTCCGCATTGTTTCATCTTTCATCTTTCCGCATTGTTTCATCTTTTATGTTTCCGCATTGTTTCATCTTTCATCTTCCGCATTTATTCATCTTTCATCTTTCCGCATTGTTTCATCTTTCATCTTTCCGCATTGTTTCATCTTTCATCTTCCGCATTCTTTCATCTTTCATCTTTCCGCATTGTTTCATCTTTCATCTTTCCGCATTGTTTCATCCTTTCATCTTTCCGCATTCTTTCATCTTTCATCTTTCCGCATTGTTTCATCTTTCATCTTTCCGCATTGTTTCATCTTTCATCTTTCCGCATTGTTTCATCTTTCCGCAGTGTTTCATCTTTCCGCATTGTTTCATCTTTCCGCATTGTTTCATCTTTCATCTTTCCGCATTGTTTCATCTTTCATCTTTCCGCATTCTTTCATCTTTCATCTTTCCGCATTGTTTCATCTTTCATCTTTCCGCATTTTTTCATCTTTCATCTTTCCGCATTGTTTCATCTTTCCGCAGTGTTTCATCTTTCCGCATTGTTTCATCTTTCCGCATTGTTTCATCTTTCATCTTTCCGCATTGTTTCATCTTTCATCTTTCCGCATTCTTTCATCTTTCATCTTTCCGCATTGTTTCATCTTTCATCTTTCCGCATTGTTTCATCTTTCATCTTCCGCATTCTTTCATCTTTCATCTTTCCGCATTTTTTCATCTTTCATCTTTCCGCATTGTTTCATCTTTCATCTTTCCGCATTGTTTCATCTTTCATCTTTCCACATTGTTTCATCTTTCATCTTTCCGCATTCTTTCATCTTTCATCTTTCCGCATTGTTTCATCTTTCCGCATTGTTTCATCTTTCCGAATTGTTTCATCTTTCATCTTTCCGCATTGTTACATCTTTCCGAATTGTTTCATCTTTCATCTTTCCGCATTGTTTCATCTTTCATCTTTCCGCATTGTTTCATCTTTCCGAATTGTTTCATCTTTCATCTTTCCGCATTGTTTCATCTTTCATCTTTCCGCATTGTTTCATCTTTCATCTTTCCGCATTGTTTCATCTTTCATCTTTCCGCATTGTTTCATCTTTCATCTTTCCGCATTCTTTCATCTTTCATCTTTCCGCATTGTTTCATCTTTCATCTTTCCGCAATGTTTCATCTTTCATCTTTCCGCATTGTTTCATCTTTCATCTTTCCGCATTGTTTCATCTTTCCGCATTGTTTCATCTTTCATCTTTCCGAATTTTTTCATCTTTCATCTTTCCGCATTGTTTCATCTTTCATCTTTCCGCATTGTTTCATCTTTCATCTTTCCGCATTGTTTGATCTTTCATCTTTCCGCATTCTTTCATCTTTCATCTTTCCGCATTCATTCATCTTTCATCTTTCCGCATTGTTTCATCTTTCATCTTTCCGCATTGTTTCATCTTTCATCTTTCCGCATTGTTTCATCTTTCCGCATTGTTTCATCTTTCATCTTCCGCATTCTTTCATCTTTCATCTTTCCGCATTGTTTCATCTTTCATCTTTAATCTTTCATCTTTCCGCATTCTTTCATCTTTCATCTTTCCGCATTGTTTCATCTTTCATCTTTCCGCATTGTTTCATCTTTCATCTTTCCGCATTGTTTCATCTTTCATCGTTCCGCATTGTTTCACCTTTCATCTTTCCGCATTCTTTCATCTTTCATCTTTCCGCATTCTTTCATCTTTCATCTTTCCGCATTGTTTCATCTTTCATCTTCCGCATTCTTTCATCTTTCATCTTTCCGCATTGTTTCATCTTTCATCTTTCCGCATTGTTTCATCTTTCATCTTTCCGCATTCTTTCATCTTTCATCTTTCCGCATTGTTTCATCTTTCATCTTTCCGCATTGTTTCATCTTTCATCTTTCCGCATTGTTTCATCTTTCCGCATTGTTTCATCTTTCATCTTTCCGCATTTTTTCATCTTTCATCTTTCCGCATTGTTTCATCTTTCATCTTTCCGCATTGTTTCATCTTTCATCTTTCCGCATTGTTTCATCTTTCATCTTTCCGCATTGTTTCATCTTTCATCTTTCCGCATTGTTTCATCTTTCATCTTTCCGCATTCTTTCATCTTTCATCTTTCCGCATTCTTTCATCTTTCATCTTTCCGCATTGTTTCATCTTTCATCTTTCCGCATTGTTTCATCTTTCATCTTTCCGCATTGTTTCATCTTTCATCTTTCCGCATTGTTTCATCTTTCATCTTTCCGCATTCTTTCATCTTTCATCTTTCCGCATTCTTTCATCTTTCATCTTTCCGCATTGTTTCATCTTTCATCTTTCCGCATTGTTTCATCTTTCATCTTTCCGCATTGTTTCATCTTTCATCTTTCCGCATTCTTTCATCTTTCATCTTTCCGCAATCTTTCATCTTTCATCTTTCCGCATTGTTTCATCTTTCATCTTCCGCATTCTTTCATTTTTCATCTTTCCGCATTGTTTCATCTTTCATCTTTCCGCATTGTTTCATCTTTCATCTTTCCGCATTGTTTCATCTTTCCGCAGTGTTTCATCTTTCCGCATTGTTTCATCTTTCCGCATTGTTTCATCTTTCATCTTTCCGCATTGTTTCATCTTTCATCTTTCCGCATTCTTTCATCTTTCATCTTTCCGCATTGTTTCATCTTTCATCTTTCCGCATTTTTTCATCTTTCATCTTTCCGCATTGTTTCATCTTTCATCTTTCCGCATTGTTTCATCTTTCATCTTCCGCATTCTTTCATCTTTCATCTTTCCGCATTTTTTCATCTTTCATCTTTCCGCATTGTTTCATCTTTCATCTTTCCGCATTGTTTCATCTTTCATCTTTCCACATTGTTTCATCTTTCATCTTTCCGCATTCTTTCATCTTTCATCTTTCCGCATTGTTTCATCTTTCCGCATTGTTTCATCTTTCCGAATTGTTTCATCTTTCATCTTTCCGCATTGTTTCATCTTTCCGAATTGTTTCATCTTTCATCTTTCCGCATTGTTTCATCTTTCATCTTTCCGCATTGTTTCATCTTTCCGAATTGTTTCATCTTTCATCTTTCCGCATTGTTTCATCTTTCATCTTTCCGCATTGTTTCATCTTTCATCTTTCCGCATTGTTTCATCTTTCATCTTTCCGCATTGTTTCATCTTTCATCTTTCCGCATTCTTTCATCTTTCATCTTTCCGCATTGTTTCATCTTTCATCTTTCCGCATTCTTTCATCTTTCATCTTTCCGCATTGTTTCATCTTTCATCTTTCCGCATTGTTTCATCTTTCATCTTTAATCTTTCATCTTTCCGCATTCTTTCATCTTTCATCTTTCCGCATTGTTTCATCTTTCATCTTTCCGCATTGTTTCATCTTTCATCTTTCCGCATTGTTTCATCTTTCATCGTTCCGCATTGTTTCACCTTTCATCTTTCCGCATTCTTTCATCTTTCATCTTTCCGCATTCTTTCATCTTTCATCTTTCCGCATTGTTTCATCTTTCATCTTCCGCATTCTTTCATCTTTCATCTTTCCGCATTGTTTCATCTTTCATCTTTCCGCATTGTTTCATCTTTCATCTTTCCGCATTCTTTCATCTTTCATCTTTCCGCATTGTTTCATCTTTCATCTTTCCGCATTGTTTCATCTTTCATCTTTCCGCATTGTTTCATCTTTCCGCATTGTTTCATCTTTCATCTTTCCGCATTTTTTCATCTTTCATCTTTCCGCATTGTTTCATCTTTCATCTTTCCGCATTGTTTCATCTTTCATCTTTCCGCATTGTTTCATCTTTCATCTTTCCGCATTGTTTCATCTTTCATCTTTCCGCATTCTTTCATCTTTCATCTTTCCGCATTCTTTCATCTTTCATCTTTCCGCATTGTTTCATCTTTCATCTTTCCGCATTGTTTCATCTTTCATCTTTCCGCATTGTTTCATCTTTCATCTTTCCGCATTCTTTCATCTTTCATCTTTCCGCATTGTTTCATCTTTCATCTTCCGCATTCTTTCATCTTTCATCTTTCCGCATTGTTTCATCTTTCATCTTTCCGCATTGTTTCATCTTTCATCTTTCCGCATTGTTTCATCTTTCATCTTTCCGCATTGTTTCATCTTTCATCTTTCCGCATTGTTTAATCTTTCATCTTTCCGCATTGTTTCATCTTTCATCTTTCCGCATTGTTTCATCTTTCATCTTTCCGCATTCTTTCATCTTTCATCTTTCCGCATTGTTTCATCTTTCCGCATTGTTTCATCTTTCCGCATTGTTTCATCTTTCCGCATTGTTTCATCTTTCATCTTTCCGCATTGTTTCATCTTTCATCTTTCCGCATTGTTTCATCTTTCATCTTTCCGCATTGTTTCATCTTTCATCTTTCCGCATTGTTTCATCTTTCATCTTTCCGCATTGTTTCATCTTTCATCTTTCCGCATTCTTTCATCTTTCATCTTTCCGCATTGTTTCATCTTTCATCTTTCCGCATTGTTTCATCTTTCATCTTTCCGCATTTTTTCATCTTTCATCTTTCCGCATTGTTTCATCTTTCATCTTTCCGCATTGTTTCATCTTTCATCTTTCCGCATTGTTTCATCTTTCATCTTTCCGCATTGTTTCATCTTTCATCTTTCCGCATTCTTTCATCTTTCATCTTTCCGCATTGTTTCATCTTTCATCTTTCCGCATTGTTTCATCTTTCATCTTTCCGCATTGTTTCATCTTTCATCTTTCCGCATTGTTTCATCTTTCATCTTTCCGCATTCTTTCATCTTTCATCTTTCCGCATTGTTTCATCTTTCATCTTTCCGCATTGTTTCATCTTTCATCTTTCCGCATTTTTTCATCTTTCATCTTTCCGCATTCTTTCATCTTTCATCTTTCCGCATTCTTTCATCTTTCATCTTTCCGCATTGTTTCATCTTTCATCTTTCCGCATTGTTTCATCTTTCATCTTTCCGCATTGTTTCATCTTTCATCTTTCCGCATTCTTTCATCTATCATCTTTCCGCATTCTTTCATCTTTCATCTTTCCGCATTGTTTCATCTTTCATCTTTCCGCATTATTTCATCTTTCCGCATTGTTTCATCTTTCCGCATTGTTTCATCTTTCCGCATTGTTTCATCTTTCATCTTTCCGCATTGTTTCATCTTTCCGCATTGTTTCCTCTTTCCGCATTGTTTCATCTTTCCGCATTGTTTCATCTTTCCGCATTGTTTCATCTTTCCGCATTGTTTCATCTTTCATCTTTCCGCATTGTTTCATCTTTCATCTTTCCGCATTGTTTCATCTTTCATCTTTCCGCATTGTTTCATCTTTCATCTTTCCGCATTGTTTCATCTTTCATCTTTCCGCATTCTTTCATCTTTCATCTTTCCGCATTGTTTCATCTTTCATCTTTCCGCAATGTTTCATCTTTCATCTTTCCGCATTGTTTCATCTTTCATCTTTCCGCATTCTTTCATCTTTCATCTTTCCGCATTGTTTCATCTTTCATCTTTCCGCATTGTTTCATCTTTCCGCATTGTTTCATCTTTCCGCATTGTTTCATCTTTCATCTTCCGCATTCTTTCATCTTTCATCTTTCCGCATTGTTTCATCTTTCATCTTTCCGCATTTTTTCATCTTTCATCTTTCCGCATTGTTTCATCTTTCATCTTTCCGCATTGTTTCATCTTTCCGCATTGTTTCATCTTTCATCTTTCCGCATTCTTTCATCTTTCATCTTTCCGCATTGTTTCATCTTTCATCTTTCCGCATTGTTTCATCTTTCATCTTCCGCATTCTTTCATCTTTCATCTTTCCGCATTGTTTCATCTTTCATCTTTCCGCATTGTTTCATCTTTCATCTTTCCGCATTGTTTCATCTTTCATCTTTCCGCATTGTTTCATCTTTCATCTTTCCGCATTGTTTCATCTTTCATCTTTCCGCATTCTTTCATCTTTCATCTTTCCGCATTTTTTCATCTTTCATCTTTCCGCATTGTTTCATCTTTCATCTTTCCGCATTGTTTCATCTTTCATCTTTCCGCATTGTTTCATCTTTCATCTTTCCGCATTGTTTCATCTTTCATCTTTCCGCATTGTTTCATCTTTCATCTTTCCGCATGTTTCATCTTTCATCTTTCCCCATTGTTTCATCTTTCATCTTTCCGCATTGTTTCATCTTTCATCTTTCCGCATTGTTTCATCTTTCATCTTCCGCATTCTTTCATCTTTCATCTTTCCGCATTGTTTCATCTTTCATCTTACCGCATTGTTTCATCTTTCATCTTTCCGCATTGTTTCATCTTTCATCTTTCCGCATTTTTTCATCTTTCATCTTTCCGCATTGTTTCATCTTTCCGCATTGTTTCATCTTTCCGCATTCTTTCATCTTTCATCTTTCCGCATTATTTCATCTTTCATCTTTCCGCATTCTTTCATCTTTCATCTTTCCGCATTGTTTCATCTTTCATCTTTCCGCAATGTTTCATCTTTCATCTTTCCGCATTGTTTCATCTTTCCGCATTGTTTCATCTTTCCGCATTGTTTCATCTTTCCGCATTGTTTCATCTTTCCGCATTGTTTCATCTTTCCGCATTGTTTCATCTTTCATCTTTCCGCATTGTTTCATCTTTCCGCATTGTTTCATCTTTCCGCATTGTTTCATCTTTCCGCATTGTTTCATCTTTCCGCATTGTTTCATCTTTCCGCATTGTTTCATCTTTCCGCATTGTTTCATCTTTCCGCATTGTTTCATCTTTCCGCATTGTTTCATCTTTCCGCATTGTTTCATCTTTCCGCATTGTTTCATCTTTCCGCATTGTTTCATCTTTCATCTTTCCGCATTGTTTCATCTTTCCGCATTGTTTCATCTTTCCGCATTGTTTCATCTTTCATCTTTCCGCATTGTTTCATCTTTCATCTTTCCGCATTTTTTCATCTTTCATCTTTCCGCATTCTTTCATCTTTCATCTTTCCGCATTCTTTCATCTTTCATCTTTCCGCATTGTTTCATCTTTCATCTTTCCGCATTGTTTCATCTTTCATCTTTCCGCATTGTTTCATCTTTCATCTTTCCGCATTCTTTCATCTTTCATCTTTCCGCATTCTTTCATCTTTCATCTTTCCGCATTGTTTCATCTTTCATCTTTCCGCATTGTTTCATCTTTCCGCATTGTTTCATCTTTCCGCATTGTTTCATCTTTCCGCATTGTTTCATCTTTCATCTTTCCGCATTGTTTCATCTTTCCGCATTGTTTCATCTTTCCGCATTGTTTCATCTTTCCGCATTGTTTCATCTTTCCGCATTGTTTCATCTTTCCGCATTGTTTCATCTTTCCGCATTGTTTCATCTTTCATCTTTCCGCATTGTTTCATCTTTCATCTTTCCGCATTGTTTCATCTTTCATCTTTCCGCATTGTTTCATCTTTCATCTTTCCGCATTGTTTCATCTTTCATCTTTCCGCATTCTTTCATCTTTCATCTTTCCGCATTGTTTCATCTTTCATCTTTCCGCAATGTTTCATCTTTCATCTTTCCGCATTGTTTCATCTTTCATCTTTCCGCATTCTTTCATCTTTCATCTTTCCGCATTGTTTCATCTTTCATCTTTCCGCATTGTTTCATCTTTCCGCATTGTTTCATCTTTCCGCATTGTTTCATCTTTCATCTTCCGCATTCTTTCATCTTTCATCTTTCCGCATTGTTTCATCTTTCATCTTTCCGCATTTTTTCATCTTTCATCTTTCCGCATTGTTTCATCTTTCATCTTTCCGCATTGTTTCATCTTTCCGCATTGTTTCATCTTTCATCTTTCCGCATTCTTTCATCTTTCATCTTTCCGCATTGTTTCATCTTTCATCTTTCCGCATTGTTTCATCTTTCATCTTCCGCATTGTTTCATCTTTCATCTTTCCGCATTGTTTCATCTTTCATCTTTCCGCATTGTTTCATCTTTCATCTTTCCGCATGTTTCATCTTTCATCTTTCCCCATTGTTTCATCTTTCATCTTTCCGCATTGTTTCATCTTTCATCTTTCCGCATTGTTTCATCTTTCATCTTCCGCATTCTTTCATCTTTCATCTTTCCGCATTGTTTCATCTTTCATCTTACCGCATTGTTTCATCTTTCATCTTTCCGCATTGTTTCATCTTTCATCTTTCCGCATTTTTTCATCTTTCATCTTTCCGCATTGTTTCATCTTTCCGCATTGTTTCATCTTTCCGCATTCTTTCATCTTTCATCTTTCCGCATTATTTCATCTTTCATCTTTCCGCATTCTTTCATCTTTCATCTTTCCGCATTGTTTCATCTTTCATCTTTCCGCAATGTTTCATCTTTCATCTCTCCGCATTGTTTCATCTTTCATCTTTCCGCATTCTTTCATCTTTCATCTTTCCGCATTGTTTCATCTTTCATCTTTCCGCATTGTTTCATCTTTCCGCATTGTTTCATCTTTCATATTCCGCATTCTTTCATCTTTCATCTTTCCGCATTGTTTCATCTTTCATCTTCCGCATTCTTTCATCTTTCATCTTTCCGCATTGTTTCATCTTTCCGCATTGTTTCATCTTTCCGCATTGTTTCATCTTTCCGCATTGTTTCATCTTTCATCTTTCCGCATTGTTTCATCTTTCCGCATTGTTTCATCTTTCCGCATTGTTTCATCTTTCCGCATTGTTTCATCTTTCCGCATTGTTTCATCTTTCCGCATTGTTTCATCTTTCCGCATTGTTTCATCTTTCCGCATTGTTTCATCTTTCCGCATTGTTTCATCTTTCCGCATTGTTTCATCTTTCCGCATTGTTTCATCTTTCCGCATTGTTTCATCTTTCCGCATTGTTTCATCTTTCCGCATTGTTTCATCTTTCCGCATTGTTTCATCTTTCCGCATTGTTTCATCTTTCCGCATTGTTTCATCTTTCCGCATTGTTTCATCTTTCATCTTTCCGCATTGTTTCATCTTTCCGCATTGTTTCATCTTTCCGCATTGTTTCATCTTTCATCTTTCCGCATTGTTTCATCTTTCCGCATTGTTTCATCTTTCATCTTTCCGCATTGTTTCATCTTTCATCTTTCCGCTTTGTTTCATCTTTCATCTTCCGCATTCTTTCATCTTTCATCTTTCCGCATTGTTTCATGTTTCATCTTTCCGAATTTTTTCATCTTTCATCTTTCCGCATTGTTTCATCTTTCATCTTTCCGCATTTTTTCATCTTTCATCTTTCCGCATTGTTTCATCTTTCATCTTTCCGCATTGTTTCATCTTTCATCTTTCCGCATTGTTTCATCTTCCATCTTTCCGCATTGTTTCATCTTTCATCTTTCCGCATTCTTTCACCTTTCATCTTTCCGCATTGTTACATCTTTCATCTTTCCGCAATGTTTCATCTTTCATCTTTCCGCATTGTTTCATCTTTCATCTTTCCGCATTGTTTCATCTTTCATCTTTCCGCATTGTTTCATCTTTCATCTTTCCGCATTCTTTCATCTTTCAACTTTCCGCATTGTTTCATCTTTCATCTTTCCGCATTCTTTCATCTTTCATCTTTCCGCATTGTTTCATCTTTCATCTTTCCGCATTGTTTCATCTTTCATCTTTCCGCATTGTTTCATCTTTCCGCATTGTTTCATCTTTCATCTTTCCGCATTGTTTCATCTTTCCGCATTGTTTCATCTTTCATCTTTCCGCATTCTTTTATCTTTCATCTTTCCGCATTGTTTCATCTTTCATCTTTCCGCATTCTTTCATCTTTCATCTTTCCGCATTGTTTCATCTTTCATCTTTCCGCATTGTTTCATCTTTCATCTTTCCGCATTCTTTCATCTTTCATCTTTCCGCATTGTTTCATCTTTCATCTTTCCGCATTCTTTCATCTTTCCGCATTGTTTCATCTTTCCGCATTGTTTCATCTTTCATCTTTCCGCATTGTTTCATCTTTCATCTTTCCGCATTGTTTCATCTTTCATCTTTCCGCATTGTTTCATCTTTCATCTTTCCGCATTGTTTCATCTTTCCGCATTGTTTCATCTTTCATCTTTCCGCATTGTTTCATCTTTCATCTTTCCGCATTGTTTCATCTTTCATCTTTCCGCATTGCTTCATCTTTCATCTTTCCGCATTGTTTCATCTTTCATCTTTCCGCATTCTTTTATCTTTCATCTTTCCGCATTGTTTCATCTTTCATCTTTCCGCAATGTTTCATCTTTCATCTTTCCGCATTGTTTCATCTTTCATCTTTCCGCATTCTTTCATCTTTCATCTTTCCGCATTGTTTCATCTTTCATCTTTCCGCATTGTTTCATCTTTCATCTTTCCGCATTCTTTCATCTTTCATCTTTCCGCATTCTTTCATCTTTCATCTTTCCGCATTGTTTCATCTTTCATCTTTCCGCATTGTTTCATCTTTCATCTTTCCGCATTCTTTCATCTTTCATCTTTCCGCATAGTTTCATCTTTCCGCATTGTTTCATCTTTCCGCATTGTTTCATCTTTCCGCATTGTTTCATCTTTCCGCATTGTTTCATCTTTCATCTTTCCGCATTGTTTCATCTTTCATCTTTCCGCATTGTTTCATCTTTCATCTTTCCGCATTGTTTCATCTTTCCGCATTCTTTCATCTTTCATCTTTCCGCATTGTTTCATCTTTCATCTTCCGCATTCTTTCATCTTTCATCTTTCCGCATTGTTTCATCTTTCATCTTTCCGCATTTTTTCATCTTTCATCTTTCCGCATTGTTTCATCTTTCATCTTTCCGCATTGTTTCATCTTTCCGCATTGTTTCATCTTTCATCTTTCCGCATTCTTTCATCTTTCATCTTTCCGCATTGTTTCATCTTTCATCTTTCCGCATTGTTTCATCTTTCATCTTCCGCATTCTTTCATCTTTCATCTTTCCGCATTGTTTCATCTTTCATCTTTCCGCATTGTTTCATCTTTCATCTTTCCGCATTGTTTCATCTTTCATCTTTCCGCATTGTTTCATCTTTCATCTTTCCGCATTGTTTCATCTTTCATCTTTCCGCATTCTTTCATCTTTCATCTTTCCGCATTTTTTCATCTTTCATCTTTCCGCATTGTTTCATCTTTCATCTTTCCGCATTCTTTCATCTTTCATCTTTCCGCATTGTTTCATCTTTCATCTTTCTGCATTGTTTCATCTTTCATCTTTCCGCATTGTTTCATCTTTCATCTTTCCGCATGTTTCATCTTTCATCTTTCCGCATTGTTTCATCTTTCATCTTTCCGCATTGTTTCATCTTTCATCTTTCCGCATTGTTTCATCTTTCATCTTCCGCATTCTTTCATCTTTCATCTTTCCGCATTGTTTCATCTTTCATCTTACCGCATTGTTTCATCTTTCATCTTTCCGCATTGTTTCATCTTTCCGCATTGTTTCATCTTTCCGCATTGTTTCATCTTTCCGCATTGTTTCATCTTTCATCTTCCGCATTCTTTCATCTTTCATCTTTCCGCATTGTTTCATCTTTCATCTTTCCGCATTGTTTCATCTTTCCGCATTGTTTCGACTTTCCGCATTGTTTCATCTTTCCGCATTGTTTCATCTTTCCGCATTGTTTCATCTTTCCGCATTGTTTCATCTTTCCGCATTGTTTCATCTTTCCGCATTGTTTCATCTTTCCGCATTGTTTCATCTTTCCGCATTGTTTTATCTTTCATATTTCCGCATTGTTTCATCTTTCCGCATTGTTTCATCTTTCCGCATTGTTTCATCTTTCCGCATTGTTTCATCTTTCCGCATTGTTTCATCTTTCCGCATTGTTTCATCTTTCCGCATTGTTTCATCTTTCATCTTTCCGCATTTTTTCATCTTTCATCTTTCCGCATTGTTTCATCTTTCATCTTTCCGCATTGTTTCATCTTTCCGCATTTTTTCATCTTTCATCTTTCCGCATTGTTTCATCTTTCATCTTTCCGCATTGTTTCATCTTTCATCTTTCCACATTGTTTCATCTTTCATCTTTCCGCATTCTTTCATCTTTCATCTTTCCGCATTGTTTCATCTTTCCGCATTGTTTCATCTTTCCGAATTGTTTCATCTTTCATCTTTCCGCATTGTTTCATCTTTCCGAATTGTTTCATCTTTCATCTTTCCGCATTGTTTCATCTTTCATCTTTCCGCATTGTTTCATCTTTCCGAATTGTTTCATCTTTCATCTTTCCGCATTGTTTCATCTTTCATCTTTCCGCATTGTTTCATCTTTCATCTTTCCGCATTGTTTCATCTTTCATCTTTCCGCATTGTTTCATCTTTCATCTTTCCGCATTCTTTCATCTTTCATCTTTCCGCATTGTTTCATCTTTCATCTTTCCGCAATGTTTCATCTTTCATCTTTCCGCATTGTTTCATCTTTCATCTTTCCGCATTCTTTCATCTTTCATCTTTCCGCATTGTTTCATCTTTCATCTTTCCGCATTGTTTCATCTTTCATCTTTCCGCATTGTTTCATCTTTCCGCATTGTTTCATCTTTCATCTTTCCGAATTTTTTCATCTTTCATCTTTCCGCATTGTTTCATCTTTCATCTTTCCGCATTGTTTCATCTTTCATCTTTCCGCATTGTTTGATCTTTCATCTTTCCGCATTCTTTCATCTTTCATCTTTCCGCATTCTTTCATCTTTCATCTTTCCGCATTGTTTCATCTTTCATCTTTCCGCATTGTTTCATCTTTCATCTTTCCGCATTGTTTCATCTTTCCGCATTGTTTCATCTTTCATCTTCCGCATTCTTTCATCTTTCATCTTTCCGCATTGTTTCATCTTTCATCTTTAATCTTTCATCTTTCCGCATTCTTTCATCTTTCATCTTTCCGCATTGTTTCATCTTTCATCTTTCCGCATTGTTTCATCTTTCATCTTTCCGCATTGTTTCATCTTTCATCGTTCCGCATTGTTTCACCTTTCATCTTTCCGCATTCTTTCATCTTTCATCTTTCCGCATTCTTTCATCTTTCATCTTTCCGCATCGTTTCATCTTTCATCTTCCGCATTCTTTCATCTTTCATCTTTCCGCATTGTTTCATCTTTCATCTTTCCGCATTGTTTCATCTTTCATCTTTCCGCATTCTTTCATCTTTCATCTTTCCGCATTGTTTCATCTTTCATCTTTCCGCATTGTTTCATCTTTCATCTTTCCGCATTGTTTCATCTTTCCGCATTGTTTCATCTTTCATCTTTCCGCATTTTTTCATCTTTCATCTTTCCGCATTGTTTCATCTTTCATCTTTCCGCATTGTTTCATCTTTCATCTTTCCGCATTGTTTCATCTTTCATCTTTCCGCATTGTTTCATCTTTCATCTTTCCGCATTCTTTCATCTTTCATCTTTCCGCATTCTTTCATCTTTCATCTTTCCGCATTGTTTCATCTTTCATCTTTCCGCATTGTTTCATCTTTCATCTTTCCGCATTGTTTCATCTTTCATCTTTCCGCATTCTTTCATCTTTCATCTTTCCGCATTGTTTCATCTTTCATCTTCCGCATTCTTTCATCTTTCATCTTTCCGCATTGTTTCATCTTTCATCTTTCCGCATTGTTTCATCTTTCATCTTTCCGCATTGTTTCATCTTTCATCTTTCCGCATTCTTTCATCTTTCATCTTTCCGCATTGTTTCATCTTTCCGCATTGTTTCATCTTTCCGCATTGTTTCATCTTTCCGCATTGTTTCATCTTTCCGCATTGTTTCATCTTTCCGCATTGTTTCATCTTTCCGCATTGTTTCATCTTTCATCTTTCCGCATTGTTTCATCTTTCATCTTTCCGCATTGTTTCATCTTTCATCTTTCCGCATTGTTTCATCTTTCATCTTTCCGCATTCTTTCATCTTTCATCTTTCCGCATTTTTTCATCTTTCATCTTTCCGCATTGTTTCATCTTTCATCTTTCCGCATTGTTTCATCTTTCATCTTTCCGCATTGTTTCATCTTTCATCTTTCCGCATTGTTTCATCTTTCATCTTTCCGCATTCTTTCATCTTTCATCTTTCCGCATTCTTTCATCTTTCATCTTTCCGCATTGTTTCATCTTTCATCTTTCCGCATTGTTTCATCTTTCATCTTTCCGCATTGTTTCATCTTTCATCTTTCCGCATTCTTTCATCTTTCATCTTTCCGCATTGTTTCATCTTTCATCTTCCGCATTCTTTCATCTTTCATCTTTCCGCATTGTTTCATCTTTCATCTTTCCGCATTGTTTCATCTTTCATCTTTCCGCATTGTTTCATCTTTCATCTTCCGCATTGTTTCATCTTTCATCTTTCCGCATTGTTTAATCTTTCATCTTTCCGCATTGTTTCATCTTTCATCTTTCCGCATTGTTTCATCTTTCATCTTTCCGCATTCTTTCATCTTTCATCTTTCCGCATTGTTTCATCTTTCCGCATTGTTTCATCTTTCCGCATTGTTTCATCTTTCCGCATTGTTTCATCTTTCCGCATTGTTTCATCTTTCCGCATTGTTTCATCTTTCCGCATTGTTTCATCTTTCCGCATTGTTTCATCTTTCATCTTTCCGCATTGTTTCATCTTTCATCTTTCCGCATTGTTTCATCTTTCATCTTTCCGCATTGTTTCATCTTTCATCTTTCCGCATTGTTTCATCTTTCATCTTTCCGCATTCTTTCATCTTTCATCTTTCCGCATTGTTTCATCTTTCATCTTTCCGCATTGTTTCATCTTTCATCTTTCCGCATTTTTTCATCTTTCATCTTTCCGCATTGTTTCATCTTTCATCTTTCTGCATTGTTTCATCTTTCATCTTTCCGCATTGTTTCATCTTTCATCTTTCCGCATTGTTTCATCTTTCATCTTTCCGCATTCTTTCATCTTTCATCTTTCCGCATTCTTTCATCTTTCATATTTCCGCATTGTTTCATCTTTCATCTTTCCGCATTGTTTCATCTTTCATCTTTCCGCATTGTTTCATCTTTCATCTTTCCGCATTCTTTCATCTTTCATCTTTCCGCATTGTTTCATCTTTCATCTTTCCGCATTGTTTCATCTTTCATCTTTCCGCATTTTTTCATCTTTCATCTTTCCGCATTCTTTCATCTTTCATCTTTCCGCATTCTTTCATCTTTCATCTTTCCGCATTGTTTCATCTTTCATCTTTCCGCATTGTTTCATCTTTCATCTTTCCGCATTGTTTCATCTTTCATCTTTCCGCATTCTTTCATCTTTCATCTTTCCGCATTCTTTCATCTTTCATCTTTCCGCATTGTTTCATCTTTCATCTTTCCGCATTGTTTCATCTTTCCGCATTGTTTCATCTTTCCGCATTGTTTCATCTTTCATCTTTCCGCATTGTTTCATCTTTCCGCATTGTTTCATCTTTCCGCATTGTTTCATCTTTCCGCATTGTTTCATCTTTCCGCATTGTTTCATCTTTCCGCATTGTTTCATCTTTCCGCATTGTTTCATCTTTCATCTTTCCGCATTGTTTCATCTTTCATCTTTCCGCATTGTTTCATCTTTCATCTTTCCGCATTGTTTCATCTTTCATCTTTCCGCATTGTTTCATCTTTCATCTTTCCGCATTCTTTTATCTTTCATCTTTCCGCATTGTTTCATCTTTCATCTTTCCGCAATGTTTCATCTTTCATCTTTCCGCATTGTTTCATCTTTCATCTTTCCGCATTCTTTCATCTTTCATCTTTCCGCATTGTTTCATCTTTCATCTTTCCGCATTGTTTCATCTTTCCGCATTGTTTCATCTTTCCGCATTGTTTCATCTTTCATCTTCCGCATTCTTTCATCTTTCATCTTTCCGCATTGTTTCATCTTTCATCTTTCCGCATTTTTTCATCTTTCATCTTTCCGCATTGTTTCATCTTTCATCTTTCCGCATTGTTTCATCTTTCCGCATTGTTTCATCTTTCATCTTTCCGCATTCTTTCATCTTTCATCTTTCCGCATTGTTTCATCTTTCATCTTTCCGAATTGTTTCATCTTTCATCTTCCGCATTCTTTCATCTTTCATCTTTCCGCATTGTTTCATCTTTCATCTTTCCGCATTGTTTCATCTTTCATCTTTCCGCATTGTTTCATCTTTCATCTTTCCGCATTGTTTCATCTTTCATCTTTCCGCATTGTTTCATCTTTCATCTTTCCGCATTCTTTCATCTTTCATCTTTCCGCATTTTTTCATCTTTCATCTTTCCGCATTGTTTCATCTTTCATCTTTCCGCATTGTTTCATCTTTCATCTTTCCGCATTGTTTCATCTTTCATCTTTCCGCATTGTTTCATCTTTCATCTTTCCGCATTGTTTCATCTTTCATCTTTCCGCATGTTTCATCTTTCCGCATTGTTTCATCTTTCCGCATTCTTTCATCTTTCATCTTTCCGCATTATTTCATCTTTCATCTTTCCGCATTCTTTCATCTTTCATCTTTCCGCATTGTTTCATCTTTCATCTTTCCGCAATGTTTCATCTTTCATCTCTCCGCATTGTTTCATCTTTCATCTTTCCGCATTCTTTCATCTTTCATCTTTCCGCATTGTTTCATCTTTCATCTTTCCGCATTGTTTCATCTTTCCGCATTGTTTCATCTTTCATCTTCCGCATTCTTTCATCTTTCATCTTTCCGCATTGTTTCATCTTTCATCTTCCGCATTCTTTCATCTTTCATCTTTCCGCATTGTTTCATCTTTCCGCATTGTTTCATCTTTCCGCATTGTTTCATCTTTCCGCATTGTTTCATCTTTCATCTTTCCGCATTGTTTCATCTTTCCGCATTGTTTCATCTTTCATCTTTCCGCATTGTTTCATCTTTCATCTTCCGCATTCTTTCATCTTTCATCTTTCCGCATTGTTTCATCTTTCATCTTTCCGCATTGTTTCATCTTTCATCTTTCCGCATTGTTTCATCTTTCATCTTTCCGCATTGTTTCATCTTTCATCTTTCCCCATTGTTTCATCTTTCATCTTTCCGCATTGTTTCATCTTTCATCTTTCCGCATTGTTTCATCTTTCATCTTCCGCATTCTTTCATCTTTCATCTTTCCGCATTGTTTCATCTTTCATCTTACCGCATTGTTTCATCTTTCATCTTTCCGCGTTGTTTCATCTTTCATCTTTCCGCATTTTTTCATCTTTCATCTTTCCGCATTGTTTCATCTTTCCGCATTGTTTCATCTTTCCGCATTCTTTCATCTTTCATCTTTCCGCATTATTTCATCTTTCATCTTTCCGCATTCTTTCATCTTTCATCTTTCCGCATTGTTTCATCTTTCATCTTTCCGCAATGTTTCATCTTTCATCTCTCCGCATTGTTTCATCTTTCATCTTTCCGCATTCTTTCATCTTTCATCTTTCCGCATTGTTTCATCTTTCATCTTTCCGCATTGTTTCATCTTTCCGCATTGTTTCATCTTTCATCTTCCGCATTCTTTCATCTTTCATCTTTCCGCATTGTTTCATCTTTCATCTTCCGCATTCTTTCATCTTTCATCTTTCCGCATTGTTTCATCTTTCCGCATTGTTTCATCTTTCCGCATTGTTTCATCTTTCCGCATTGTTTCATCTTTCATCTTTCCGCATTGTTTCATCTTTCCGCATTGTTTCATCTTTCCGCATTGTTTCATCTTTCCGCATTGTTTCATCTTTCCGCATTGTTTCATCTTTCCGCATTGTTTCATCTTTCCGCATTGTTTCATCTTTCCGCATTGTTTCATCTTTCCGCATTGTTTCATCTTTCCGCATTGTTTCATCTTTCATCTTTCCGCATTGTTTCATCTTTCCGCATTGTTTCATGTTTCATCTTTCCGCATTGTTTCATCTTTCCGCATTGTTTCATCTTTCCGCATTGTTTCATCTTTCATCTTTCCGCATTGTTTCATCTTTCCGCATTGTTTCATCTTTCATCTTTCCGCATTGTTTCATCTTTCATCTTTCCGCTTTGTTTCATCTTTCATCTTCCGCATTCTTTCATCTTTCATCTTTCCGCATTGTTTCATCTTTCATCTTTCCGCATTTTTTCATCTTTCATCTTTCCGCATTGTTTCATCTTTCATCTTTCCGCATTTTTTCATCTTTCATCTTTCCGCATTGTTTCATCTTTCATCTTTCCGCATTGTTTCATCTTTCATCTTTCCGCATTGTTTCATCTTCCATCTTTCCGCATTGTTTCATCTTTCATCTTTCCGCATTCTTTCACCTTTCATCTTTCCGCATTGTTACATCTTTCATCTTTCCGCAATGTTTCATCTTTCATCTTTCCGCATTGTTTCATCTTTCATCTTTCCGCATTGTTTCATCTTTCATCTTTCCGCATTGTTTCATCTTTCATCTTTCCGCATTCTTTCATCTTTCAACTTTCCGCATTGTTTCATCTTTCATCTTTCCGCATTCTTTCATCTTTCATCTTTCCGCATTGTTTCATCTTTCATCTTTCCGCATTGTTTCATCTTTCATCTTTCCGCATTGTTTCATCTTTCCGCATTGTTTCATCTTTCATCTTTCCGCATTGTTTCATCTTTCCGCATTGTTTCATCTTTCATCTTTCCGCATTCTTTTATCTTTCATCTTTCCGCATTGTTTCATCTTTCATCTTTCCGCATTCTTTCATCTTTCATCTTTCCGCATTGTTTCATCTTTTATCTTTCCGCATTGTTTCATCTTTCATCTTTCATCTTTCCGCATTGTTTCATCTTTCATCTTTCCGCATTGTTCCATCTTTCCGCATTGTTTCATCTTTCATCTTTCCGCAATGTTTCATCTTTCATCTTTCCGCATTCTTTCATCTTTCATCTTTCCGCATTGTTTCATCTTTCATCTTTCCGCATTGTTTCATCTTTCATCTTTCCGCATTCTTTCATCTTTCCGCATTGTTTCATCTTTCCGCATTGTTTCATCTTTCCGCATTGTTTCATCTTTCATCTTTCCGCATTGTTTCATCTTTCATCTTTCCGCATTGTTTCATCTTTCATCTTTCCGCATTGTTTCATCTTTCATCTTTCCGCATTGTTTCATCTTTCCGCATTGTTTCATCTTTCATCTTTCCGCATTGTTTCATCTTTCATCTTTCCGCATTGTTTCATCTTTCATCTTTCCGCATTGTTTCATCTTTCATCTTTCCGCATTCTTTCATCTTTCATCTTTCCGCATTGTTTCATCTTTCATCTTTCCGCAATGTTTCATCTTTCATCTTTCCGCATTGTTTCATCTTTCATCTTTCCGCATTCTTTCATCTTTCATCTTTCCGCATTGTTTCATCTTTCATCTTTCCGCATTGTTCCATCTTTCATCTTTCCGCATTGTTTCATCTTTCCGCATTGTTTCATCTTTCATCTTTCCGAATTTTTTCATCTTTCATCTTTCCGCATTGTTTCATCTTTCATCTTTCCGCATTGTTTCATCTTTCATCTTTCCGCATTGTTTGATCTTTCATCTTTCCGCATTCTTTCATCTTTCATCTTTCCGCATTCTTTCATCTTTCATCTTTCCGCATTGTTTCATCTTTCATCTTTCCGCATTGTTTCATCTTTCATCTTTCCGCATTGTTTCATCTTTCCGCATTGTTTCATCTTTCATCTTCCGCATTCTTTCATCTTTCATCTTTCCGCATTGTTTCATCTTTCATCTTTAATCTTTCATCTTTCCGCATTCTTTCATCTTTCATCTTTCCGCATTGTTTCATCTTTCATCTTTCCGCATTGTTTCATCTTTCATCTTTCCGCATTGTTTCATCTTTCATCGTTCCGCATTGTTTCACCTTTCATCTTTCCGCATTCTTTCATCTTTCATCTTTCCGCATTCTTTCATCTTTCATCTTTCCGCATTGTTTCATCTTTCATCTTCCGCATTCTTTCATCTTTCATCTTTCCGCATTGTTTCATCTTTCATCTTTCCGCATTGTTTCATCTTTCATCTTTCCGCATTCTTTCATCTTTCATCTTTCCGCATTGTTTCATCTTTCATCTTTCCGCATTGTTTCATCTTTCATCTTTCCGCATTGTTTCATCTTTCCGCATTGTTTCATCTTTCATCTTTCCGCATTTTTTCATCTTTCATCTTTCCGCATTGTTTCATCTTTCATCCTTCCGCATTGTTTCATCTTTCATCTTTCCGCATTGTTTCATCTTTCATCTTTCCGCATTGTTTCATCTTTCATCTTTCCGCATTCTTTCATCTTTCATCTTTCCGCATTCTTTCATCTTTCATCTTTCCGCATTGTTTCATCTTTCATCTTTCCGCATTGTTTCATCTTTCATCTTTCCGCATTGTTTCATCTTTCATCTTTCCGCATTCTTTCATCTTTCATCTTTCCGCATTGTTTCATCTTTCATCTTCCGCATTCTTTCATCTTTCATCTTTCCGCATTGTTTCATCTTTCATCTTTCCGCATTGTTTCATCTTTCATCTTTCCGCATTGTTTCATCTTTCATCTTTCCGCATTGTTTCATCTTTCATCTTTCCGCATTGTTTAATCTTTCATCTTTCCGCATTGTTTCATCTTTCATCTTTCCGCATTGTTTCATCTTTCATCTTTCCGCATTCTTTCATCTTTCATCTTTCCGCATTGTTTCATCTTTCCGCATTGTTTCATCTTTCCGCATTGTTTCATCTTTCCGCATTGTTTCATCTTTCCGCATTGTTTCATCTTTCCGCATTGTTTCATCTTTCATCTTTCCGCATTGTTTCATCTTTCATCTTTCCGCATTGTTTCATCTTTCATCTTTCCGCATTGTTTCATCTTTCATCTTTCCGCATTGTTTCATCTTTCATCTTTCCGCATTCTTTCATCTTTCATCTTTCCGCATTGTTTCATCTTTCATCTTTCCGCATTGTTTCATCTTTCATCTTTCCGCATTTTTTCATCTTTCATCTTTCCGCATTGTTTCATCTTTCATCTTTCCGCATTGTTTCATCTTTCATCTTTCCGCATTGTTTCATCTTTCATCTTTCCGCATTGTTTCATCTTTCATCTTTCCGCATTCTTTCATCTTTCATCTTTCCGCATTCTTTCATCTTTCATCTTTCCGCATTGTTTCATCTTTCATCTTTCCGCATTGTTTCATCTTTCATCTTTCCGCATTGTTTCATCTTTCATCTTTCCGCATTCTTTCATCTTTCATCTTTCCGCATTGTTTCATCTTTCATCTTTCCGCATTGTTTCATCTTTCATCTTTCCGCATTTTTTCATCTTTCATCTTTCCGCATTCTTTCATCTTTCATCTTTCCGCATTCTTTCATCTTTCATCTTTCCGCATTGTTTCATCTTTCATCTTTCCGCATTGTTTCATCTTTCATCTTTCCGCATTGTTTCATCTTTCATCTTTCCGCATTCTTTCATCTTTCATCTTTCCGCATTCTTTCATCTTTCATCTTTCCGCATTGTTTCATCTTTCATCTTTCCGCATTGTTTCATCTTTCCGCATTGTTTCATCTTTCCGCATTGTTTCATCTTTCATCTTTCCGCATTGTTTCATCTTTCCGCATTGTTTCATCTTTCCGCATTGTTTCATCTTTCCGCATTGTTTCATCTTTCCGCATTGTTTCATCTTTCCGCATTGTTTCATCTTTCATCTTTCCGCATTGTTTCATCTTTCATCTTTCCGCATTGTTTCATCTTTCATCTTTCCGCATTGTTTCATCTTTCATCTTTCCGCATTGTTTCATCTTTCCGCATTGTTTCATCTTTCATCTTTCCGCATTGTTTCATCTTTCATCTTTCCGCAATGTTTCATCTTTCATCTTTCCGCATTGTTTCATCTTTCATCTTTCCGCATTCTTTCATCTTTCATCTTTCCGCATTGTTTCATCTTTCATCTTTCCGCATTGTTTCATCTTTCCGCATTGTTTCATCTTTCCGCATTGTTTCATCTTTCATCTTCCGCATTCTTTCATCTTTCATCTTTCCGCATTGTTTCATCTTTCATCTTTCCGCATTTTTTCATCTTTCATCTTTCCGCATTGTTTCATCTTTCATCTTTCCGCATTGTTTCATCTTTCATCTTTCCGCATTGTTTCATCTTTCATCTTTCCGCATTGTTTCATCTTTCATCTTTCCGCATTGTTTCATCTTTCATCTTTCCGCATGTTTCATCTTTCCGCATTGTTTCATCTTTCCGCATTCTTTCATCTTTCATCTTTCCGCATTATTTCATCTTTCATCTTTCCGCATTCTTTCATCTTTCATCTTTCCGCATTGTTTCATCTTTCATCTTTCCGCAATGTTTCATCTTTCATCTCTCCGCATTGTTTCATCTTTCATCTTTCCGCATTCTTTCATCTTTCATCTTTCCGCATTGTTTCATCTTTCATCTTTCCGCATTGTTTCATCTTTCCGCATTGTTTCATCTTTCATCTTCCGCATTCTTTCATCTTTCATCTTTCCGCATTGTTTCATCTTTCATCTTCCGCATTCTTTCATCTTTCATCTTTCCGCATTGTTTCATCTTTCCGCATTGTTTCATCTTTCCGCATTGTTTCATCTTTCCGCATTGTTTCATCTTTCATCTTTCCGCATTGTTTCATCTTTCCGCATTGTTTCATCTTTCATCTTTCCGCATTGTTTCATCTTTCATCTTCCGCATTCTTTCATCTTTCATCTTTCCGCATTGTTTCATCTTTCATCTTTCCGCATTGTTTCATCTTTCATCTTTCCGCATTGTTTCATCTTTCATCTTTCCGCATTGTTTCATCTTTCATCTTTCCCCATTGTTTCATCTTTCATCTTTCCGCATTGTTTCATCTTTCATCTTTCCGCATTGTTTCATCTTTCATCTTCCGCATTCTTTCATCTTTCATCTTTCCGCATTGTTTCATCTTTCATCTTACCGCATTGTTTCATCTTTCATCTTTCCGCATTGTTTCATCTTTCATCTTTCCGCATTTTTTCATCTTTCATCTTTCCGCATTGTTTCATCTTTCCGCATTGTTTCATCTTTCCGCATTCTTTCATCTTTCATCTTTCCGCATTATTTCATCTTTCATCTTTCCGCATTCTTTCATCTTTCATCTTTCCGCATTGTTTCATCTTTCATCTTTCCGCAATGTTTCATCTTTCATATCTCCGCATTGTTTCATCTTTCATCTTTCCGCATTCTTTCATCTTTCATCTTTCCGCATTGTTTCATCTTTCATCTTTCCGCATTGTTTCATCTTTCCGCATTGTTTCATCTTTCATCTTCCGCATTCTTTCATCTTTCATCTTTCCGCATTGTTTCATCTTTCATCTTCCGCATTCTTTCATCTTTCATCTTTCCGCATTGTTTCATCTTTCCGCATTGTTTCATCTTTCCGCATTGTTTCATCTTTCCGCATTGTTTCATCTTTCATCTTTCCGCATTGTTTCATCTTTCCGCATTGTTTCATCTTTCCGCATTGTTTCATCTTTCCGCATTGTTTCATCTTTCCGCATTGTTTCATCTTTCCGCATTGTTTCATCTTTCCGCATTGTTTCATCTTTCCGCATTGTTTCATCTTTCCGCATTGTTTCATCTTTCCGCATTGTTTCATCTTTCCGCATTGTTTCATCTTTCCGCATTGTTTCATCTTTCATCTTTCCGCATTGTTTCATCTTTCCGCATTGTTTCATCTTTCATCTTTCCGCATTGTTTCATCTTTCATCTTTCCGCTTTGTTTCATCTTTCATCTTCCGCATTCTTTCATCTTTCATCTTTCCGCATTGTTTCATCTTTCATCTTTCCGCATTTTTTCATCTTTCATCTTTCCGCATTGTTTCATCTTTCATCTTTCCGCATTTTTTCATCTTTCATCTTTCCGCATTGTTTCATCTTTCATCTTTCCGCATTGTTTCATCTTTCATCTTTCCGCATTGTTTCATCTTCCATCTTTCCGCATTGTTTCATCTTTCATCTTTCCGCATTCTTTCACCTTTCATCTTTCCGCATTGTTACATCTTTCATCTTTCCGCAATGTTTCATCTTTCATCTTTCCGCATTGTTTCATCTTTCATCTTTCCGCATTGTTTCATCTTTCATCTTTCCGCATTGTTTCATCTTTCATCTTTCCGCATTCTTTCATCTTTCAACTTTCCGCATTGTTTCATCTTTCATCTTTCCGCATTCTTTCATCTTTCATCTTTCCGCATTGTTTCATCTTTCATCTTTCCGCATTCTTTCATCTTTCATCTTTCCGCATTGTTTCATCTTTCATCTTTCCGCATTGTTTCATCTTTCATCTTTCCGCATTGTTTCATCTTTCCGCATTGTTTCATCTTTCATCTTTCCGCATTGTTTCATCTTTCCGCATTGTTTCATCTTTCATCTTCCGCATTCTTTCATCTTTCATCTTTCCGCATTGTTTCATCTTTCATCTTTCCGCATTGTTTCATCTTTCATCTTTCCGCATTCTTTCATCTTTCATCTTTCCGCATTGTTTCATCTTTCATCTTTCCGCATTGTTTCATCTTTCATCTTCCGCATTCTTTCATCTTTCATCTTTCCGCATAGTTTCATCTTTCCGCATTGTTTCATCTTTCCGCATTGTTTCATCTTTCCGCATTGTTTCATCTTTCCGCATTGTTTCATCTTTCATCTTTCCGCATTGTTTCATCTTTCATCTTTCCGCATTGTTTCATCTTTCATCTTTCCGCATTGTTTCATCTTTCCGCATTCTTTCATCTTTCATCTTTCCGCATTGTTTCATCTTTCATCTTCCGCATTCTTTCATCTTTCATCTTTCCGCATTGTTTCATCTTTCATCTTTCCGCATTTTTTCATCTTTCATCTTTCCGCATTGTTTCATCTTTCATCTTTCCGCATTGTTTCATCTTTCCGCATTGTTTCATCTTTCATCTTTCCGCATTCTTTCATCTTTCATCTTTCCGCATTGTTTCATCTTTCATCTTTCCGCATTGTTTCATCTTTCATCTTCCGCATTCTTTCATCTTTCATCTTTCCGCATTGTTTCATCTTTCATCTTTCCGCATTGTTTCATCTTTCATCTTTCCGCATTGTTTCATCTTTCATCTTTCCGCATTGTTTCATCTTTCATCTTTCCGCATTGTTTCATCTTTCATCTTTCCGCATTCTTTCATCTTTCATCTTTCCGCATTTTTTCATCTTTCATCTTTCCGCATTGTTTCATCTTTCATCTTTCCGCATTCTTTCATCTTTCATCTTTCCGCATTGTTTCATCTTTCATCTTTCTGCATTGTTTCATCTTTCATCTTTCCGCATTGTTTCATCTTTCATCTTTCCGCATGTTTCATCTTTCATCTTTCCGCATTGTTTCATCTTTCATCTTTCCGCATTGTTTCATCTTTCATCTTTCCGCATTGTTTCATCTTTCATCTTTCCGCATTGTTTCATCTTTCCGCATTGTTTCATCTTTCCGCATTGTTTCATCTTTCATCTTCCGCATTCTTTCATCTTTCATCTTTCCGCATTGTTTCATCTTTCATCTTTCCGCATTGTTTCATCTTTCCGCATTGTTTCGACTTTCCGCATTGTTTCATCTTTCCGCATTGTTTCATCTTTCCGCATTGTTTCATCTTTCCGCATTGTTTCATCTTTCCGCATTGTTTCATCTTTCCGCATTGTTTCATCTTTCCGCATTGTTTCATCTTTCCGCATTGTTTCATCTTTCCGCATTGTTTTATCTTTCATATTTCCGCATTGTTTCATCTTTCCGCATTGTTTCATCTTTCCGCATTGTTTCATCTTTCCGCATTGTTTCATCTTTCCGCATTGTTTCATCTTTCCGCATTGTTTCATCTTTCCGCATTGTTTCATCTTTCCGCATTGTTTCATCTTTCATCTTTCCGCATTTTTTCATCTTTCATCTTTCCGCATTGTTTCATCTTTCATCTTTCCGCATTGTTTCATCTTTCCGCATTTTTTCATCTTTCATCTTTCCGCATTGTTTCATCTTTCATCTTTCCGCATTGTTTCATCTTTCATCTTTCCACATTGTTTCATCTTTCATCTTTCCGCATTCTTTCATCTTTCATCTTTCCGCATTGTTTCATCTTTCCGCATTGTTTCATCTTTCCGAATTGTTTCATCTTTCATCTTTCCGCATTGTTTCATCTTTCCGAATTGTTTCATCTTTCCGAATTGTTTCATCTTTCCGCATTGTTTCATCTTTCCGCATTGTTTCATCTTTCCGCATTGTTTCATCTTTCCGCATTGTTTCATCTTTCATCTTTCCGCATTTTTTCATCTTTCATCTTTCCGCATTGTTTCATCTTTCATCTTTCCGCATTGTTTCATCTTTCCGCATTTTTTCATCTTTCATCTTTCCGCATTGTTTCATCTTTCATCTTTCCGCATTGTTTCATCTTTCATCTTTCCACATTGTTTCATCTTTCATCTTTCCGCATTTTTTCATCTTTCATCTTTCCGCATTGTTTCATCTTTCATCTTTCCGCATTGTTTCATCTTTCATCTTTCCGCATTGTTTCATCTTTCATCTTTCCGCATTGTTTCATCTTTCATCTTTCCGCATTGTTTCATCTTTCATCTTTCCGCATTCTTTCATCTTTCATCTTTCCGCATTGTTTCATCTTTCATCTTTCCGCATTGTTTCATCTTTCATCTTTCCGCATTGTTTCATCTTTCATCTTTCCGCATTCTTTCATCTTTCATCTTTCCGCATTGTTTCATCTTTCATCTTCCGCATTCTTTCATCTTTCATCTTTCCGCATTGTTTCATCTTTCATCTTTCCGCATTGTTTCATCTTTCATCTTTCCGCATTGTTTCATCTTTCATCTTTCCGCATTGTTTCATCTTTCATCTTTCCGCATTGTTTAATCTTTCATCTTTCCGCATTGTTTCATCTTTCATCTTTCCGCATTGTTTCATCTTTCATCTTTCCGCATTCTTTCATCTTTCATCTTTCCGCATTGTTTCATCTTTCCGCATTGTTTCATCTTTCCGCATTGTTTCATCTTTCCGCATTGTTTCATCTTTCCGCATTGTTTCATCTTTCATCTTTCCGCATTGTTTCATCTTTCATCTTTCCGCATTGTTTCATCTTTCATCTTTCCGCATTGTTTCATCTTTCATCTTTCCGCATTGTTTCATCTTTCATCTTTCCGCATTCTTTCATCTTTCATCTTTCCGCATTGTTTCATCTTTCATCTTTCCGCATTGTTTCATCTTTCATCTTTCCGCATTTTTTCATCTTTCATCTTTCCGCATTGTTTCATCTTTCATCTTTCCGCATTGTTTCATCTTTCATCTTTCCGCATTGTTTCATCTTTCATCTTTCCGCATTGTTTCATCTTTCATCTTTTCGCATTCTTTCATCTTTCATCTTTCCGCATTCTTTCATCTTTCATCTTTCCGCATTGTTTCATCTTTCATCTTTCCGCATTGTTTCATCTTTCATCTTTCCGCATTGTTTCATCTTTCATCTTTCCGCATTCTTTCATCTTTCATCTTTCCGCATTGTTTCATCTTTCATCTTTCCGCATTGTTTCATCTTTCATCTTTCCGCATTTTTTCATCTTTCATCTTTCCGCATTCTTTCATCTTTCATCTTTCCGCATTCTTTCATCTTTCATCTTTCCGCATTGTTTCATCTTTCATCTTTCCGCATTGTTTCATCTTTCATCTTTCCGCATTGTTTCATCTTTCATCTTTCCGCATTCTTTCATCTTTCATCTTTCCGCATTCTTTCATCTTTCATCTTTCCGCATTGTTTCATCTTCCATCTTTCCGCATTGTTTCATCTTTCCGCATTGTTTCATCTTTCCGCATTGTTTCATCTTTCATCTTTCCGCATTGTTTCATCTTTCCGCATTGTTTCATCTTTCCGCATTGTTTCATCTTTCCGCATTGTTTCATCTTTCCGCATTGTTTCATCTTTCCGCATTGTTTCATCTTTCCGCATTGTTTCATCTTTCATCTTTCCGCATTGTTTCATCTTTCATCTTTCCGCATTGTTTCATCTTTCATCTTTCCGCATTGTTTCATCTTTCATCTTTCCGCATTGTTTCATCTTTCATCTTTCCGCATTCTTTCATCTTTCATCTTTCCGCATTGTTTCATCTTTCATCTTTCCGCAATGTTTCATCTTTCATCTTTCCGCATTGTTTCATCTTTCATCTTTCCGCATTCTTTCATCTTTCATCTTTCCGCATTGTTTCATCTTTCATCTTTCCGCATTGTTTCATCTTTCCGCATTGTTTCATCTTTCCGCATTGTTTCATCTTTCATCTTCCGCATTCTTTCATCTTTCATCTTTCCGCATTGTTTCATCTTTCATCTTTCCGCATTTTTTCATCTTTCATCTTTCCGCATTGTTTCATCTTTCATCTTTCCGCATTGTTTCATCTTTCCGCATTGTTTCATCTTTCATCTTTCCGCATTCTTTCATCTTTCATCTTTCCGCATTGTTTCATCTTTCATCTTTCCGCATTGTTTCATCTTTCATCTTCCGCATTCTTTCATCTTTCATCTTTCCGCATTGTTTCATCTTTCATCTTTCCGCATTGTTTCATCTTTCATCTTTCCGCATTGTTTCATCTTTCATCTTTCCGCATTGTTTCATCTTTCATCTTTCCGCATTGTTTCATCTTTCATCTTTCCGCATTCTTTCATCTTTCATCTTTCCGCATTTTTTCATCTTTCATCTTTCCGCATTGTTTCAACTTTCATCTTTCCGCATTGTTTCATCTTTCATCTTTCCGCATTGTTTCATCTTTCATCTTTCCGCATTGTTTCATCTTTCATCTTTCCGCATTGTTTCATCTTTCATCTTTCCGCATGTTTCATCTTTCCGCATTGTTTCATCTTTCCGCATTCTTTCATCTTTCATCTTTCCGCATTATTTCATCTTTCATCTTTCCGCATTCTTTCATCTTTCATCTTTCCGCATTGTTTCATCTTTCATCTTTCCGCAATGTTTCATCTTTCATCTCTCCGCATTGTTTCATCTTTCATCTTTCCGCATTCTTTCATCTTTCATCTTTCCGCATTGTTTCATCTTTCATCTTTCCGCATTGTTTCATCTTTCCGCATTGTTTCATCTTTCATCTTCCGCATTCTTTCATCTTTCATCTTTCCGCATTGTTTCATCTTTCATCTTCCGCATTCTTTCATCTTTCATCTTTCCGCATTGTTTCATCTTTCCGCATTGTTTCATCTTTCCGCATTGTTTCATCTTTCATCTTTCCGCATTGTTTCATCTTTCCGCATTGTTTCATCTTTCATCTTTCCGCATTGTTTCATCTTTCATCTTCCGCATTCTTTCATCTTTCATCTTTCCGCATTGTTTCATCTTTCATCTTTCCGCATTGTTTCATCTTTCATCTTTCCGCATTGTTTCATCTTTCATCTTTCCGCATTGTTTCATCTTTCATCTTTCCCCATTGTTTCATCTTTCATCTTTCCGCATTGTTTCATCTTTCATCTTTCCGCATTGTTTCATCTTTCATCTTCCGCATTCTTTCATCTTTCATCTTTCCGCATTGTTTCATCTTTCATCTTACCGCATTGTTTCATCTTTCATCTTTCCGCATTGTTTCATCTTTCATCTTTCCGCATTTTTTCACCTTTCATCTTTCCGCATTGTTTCATCTTTCCGCATTGTTTCATCTTTCCGCATTCTTTCATCTTTCATCTTTCCGCATTATTTCATCTTTCATCTTTCCGCATTCTTTCATCTTTCATCTTTCCGCATTGTTTCATCTTTCATCTTTCCGCAATGTTTCATCTTTCATCTCTCCGCATTGTTTCATCTTTCATCTTTCCGCATTCTTTCATCTTTCATCTTTCCGCATTGTTTCATCTTTCATCTTTCCGCATTGTTTCATCTTTCCGCATTGTTTCATCTTTCATCTTCCGCATTCTTTCATCTTTCATCTTTCCGCATTGTTTCATCTTTCATCTTCCGCATTCTTTCATCTTTCATCTTTCCGCATTGTTTCATCTTTCCGCATTGTTTCATCTTTCATCTTTCCGCATTGTTTCATCTTTCCGCATTGTTTCATCTTTCATCTTTCCGCATTTTTTCATCTTTCATCTTTCCGCATTGTTTCATCTTTCATCTTTCCGCATTTTTTCATCTTTCATCTTTCCGCATTGTTTCATCTTTCATCTTTCCGCATTGTTTCATCTTTCATCTTTCCGCATTGTTTCATCTTCCATCTTTCCGCATTGTTTCATCTTTCATCTTTCCGCATTCTTTCACCTTTCATCTTTCCGCATTGTTACATCTTTCATCTTTCCGCAATGTTTCATCTTTCATCTTTCCGCATTGTTTCATCTTTCATCTTTCCGCATTGTTTCATCTTTCATCTTTCCGCATTGTTTCATCTTTCATCTTTCCGCATTCTTTCATCTTTCAACTTTCCGCATTGTTTCATCTTTCATCTTTCCGCATTCTTTCATCTTTCATCTTTCCGCATTGTTTCATCTTTCATCTTTCCGCATTGTTTCATCTTTCATCTTTCCGCATTGTTTCATCTTTCCGCATTGTTTCATCTTTCCGCATTGTTTCATCTTTCATCTTTCCGCATTGTTTCATCTTTCCGCATTGTTTCATCTTTCATCTTTCCGCATTCTTTTATCTTTCATCTTTCCGCATTGTTTCATCTTTCATCTTTCCGCATTCTTTCATCTTTCATCTTTCCGCATTGTTTCATCTTTCATCTTTCCGCATTGTTTCATCTTTCATCTTTCATCTTTCCGCATTGTTTCATCTTTCATCTTTCCGCATTGTTCCATCTTTCCGCATTGTTTCATCTTTCATCTTTCCGCAATGTTTCATCTTTCATCTTTCCGCATTCTTTCATCTTTCATCTTTCCGCATTGTTTCATCTTTCATCTTTCCGCATTGTTTCATCTTTCATCTTTCCGCATTCTTTCATCTTTCCGCATTGTTTCATCTTTCCGCATTGTTTCATCTTTCCGCATTGTTTCATCTTTCATCTTTCCGCATTGTTTCATCTTTCATCTTTCCGCATTGTTTCATCTTTCATCTTTCCGCATTGTTTCATCTTTCATCTTTCCGCATTGTTTCATCTTTCCGCATTGTTTCATCTTTCATCTTTCCGCATTGTTTCATCTTTCATCTTTCCGCATTGTTTCATCTTTCATCTTTCCGCATTGCTTCATCTTTCATCTTTCCGCATTGTTTCATCTTTCATCTTTCCGCATTCTTTTATCTTTCATCTTTCCGCATTGTTTCATCTTTCATCTTTCCGCAATGTTCCATCTTTCATCTTTCCGCATTGTTTCATCTTTCATCTTTCCGCATTCTTTCATCTTTCATCTTTCCGCATTGTTTCATCTTTCATCTTTCCGCATTGTTTCATCTTTCATCTTTCCGCATTCTTTCATCTTTCATCTTTCCGCATTCTTTCATCTTTCATCTTTCCGCATTGTTTCATCTTTCATCTTTCCGCAATGTTTCATCTTTCATCTTTCCGCATTCTTTCATCTTTCATCTTTCCGCATTGTTTCATCTTTCATCTTTCCGCATTGTTTCATCTTTCATCTTTCCGCATTCTTTCATCTTTCATCTTTCCGCATAGTTTCATCTTTCCGTATTGTTTCATCTTTCCGCATTGTTTCATCTTTCCGCATTGTTTCATCTTTCCGCATTGTTTCATCTTTCATCTTTCCGCATTGTTTCATCTTTCATCTTTCCGCATTGTTTCATCTTTCATCTTTCCGCATTGTTTCATCTTTCCGCATTCTTTCATCTTTCATCTTTCCGCATTGTTTCATCTTTCATCTTCCGCATTCTTTCATCTTTCATCTTTCCGCATTGTTTCATCTTGCATCTTTCCGCATTTTTTCATCTTTCATCTTTCCGCATTGTTTCATCTTTCATCTTTCCGCATTGTTTCATCTTTCCGCATTGTTTCATCTTTCATCTTTCCGCATTCTTTCATCTTTCATCTTTCCGCATTGTTTCATCTTTCATCTTTCCGCATTGTTTCATCTTTCATCTTCCGCATTCTTTCATCTTTCATCTTTCCGCATTGTTTCATCTTTCATCTTTCCGCATTGTTTCATCTTTCATCTTTCCGCATTGTTTCATCTTTCATCTTTCCGCATTGTTTCATCTTTCATCTTTCCGCATTGTTTCATCTTTCATCTTTCCGCATTCTTTCATCTTTCATCTTTCCGAATTTTTTCATCTTTCATCTTTCCGCATTGTTTCATCTTTCATCTTTCCGCATTCTTTCATCTTTCATCTTTCCGCATTGTTTCATCTTTCATCTTTCTGCATTGTTTCATCTTTCATCTTTCCGCATTGTTTCATCTTTCATCTTTCCGCATGTTTCATCTTTCATCTTTCCGCATTGTTTCATCTTTCATCTTTCCGCATTGTTTCATCTTTCATCTTTCCGCATTGTTTCATCTTTCATCTTCCGCATTCTTTCATCTTTCATCTTTCCGCATTGTTTCATCTTTCATCTTACCGCATTGTTTCATCTTTCATCTTTCCGCATTGTTTCATCTTTCCGCATTGTTTCATCTTTCCGCATTGTTTCATCTTTCCGCATTGTTTCATCTTTCATCTTCCGCATTCTTTCATCTTTCATCTTTCCGCATTGTTTCATCTTTCATCTTTCCGCATTGTTTCATCTTTCCGCATTGTTTCGACTTTCCGCATTGTTTCATCTTTCCGCATTGTTTCATCTTTCCGCATTGTTTCATCTTTCCGCATTGTTTCATCTTTCCGCATTGTTTCATCTTTCCGCATTGTTTCATCTTTCCGCATTGTTTCATCTTTCCGCATTGTTTCATCTTTCCGCATTGTTTCATCTTTCCGCATTGTTTTATCTTTCATATTTCCGCATTGTTTCATCTTTCCGCATTGTTTCATCTTTCCGCATTGTTTCATCTTTCCGCATTGTTTCATCTTTCCGCATTGTTTCATCTTTCCGCATTGTTTCATCTTTCCGCATTGTTTCATCTTTCCGCATTGTTTCATCTTTCCGCATTGTTTTATCTTTCAACTTTCCGCATTGTTTCATCTTTCCGCATTGATTCATCTTTCCGCATTGTTTCATCTTTCCGCATTGTTTCATCTTTCCGCATTGTTTTATCTTTCCGCATTGTTTCATCTTTCCGCATTGTTTCATCTTTCCGCATTGTTTCATCTTTCCGCATTGTTTCATCTTTCCGCATTGTTTCATCTTTCCGCATTGTTTCATCTTTCCGCATTGTTTCATCTTTCCGCATTGTTTCATCTTTCCGCATTGTTTCATCTTTCCGCATTGTTTCATCTTTCCGCATTGTTTCATCTTTCCGCATTGTTTCATCTTTCCGCATTGTTTCATCTTTCCGCATTGTTTCATCTTTCCGCATTGTTTCATCTTTCCGCATTGTTTCATCTTTCCGCATTGTTTCATCTTTCCGCATTGTTTCATCTTTCATCTTTCCGCATTGTTTCATCTTTCCGCATTGTTTCATCTTTCATCTTTCCGCATTGTTTCATCTTTCATCTTTCCGCATTGTTTCATCTTTCATCTTTCCGCATTGTTTCATCTTTCCGCATTGTTTCATCTTTCCGCATTGTTTCATCTTTCCGCATTGTTTCATCTTTCATCTTTCCGCATTCTTTCATCTTTCATCTTTCCGCATTGTTTCATCTTTCATCTTTCAGCATTGTTTCATCTATCATCTTTCCGCATTGTTTCATCTTTCATCTTCCGCATTCTTTCATCTTTCATCTTTCCGCATTGTTTCATCTTTCATCTTTCCGCATTTTTTCATCTTTCATCTTTCCGCATTGTTTCATCTTTCATCTTTCCGCATTTTTTCATCTTTCATCTTTCCGCATTGTTTCATCTTTCATCTTTCCGCATTGTTTCATCTTTCCGCATTGTTTCATCTTTCCGCATTGTTTCATCTTTCCGCATTGTTTCATCTTTCCGCATTGTTTCATCTTTCCGCATTGTTTCATCTTTCCGCATTGTTTCATATTTCCGCATTGTTTCATCTTTCCGCATTGTTTCATCTTTCCGCATTGTTTCATCTTTCCGCATTGTTTCATCTTTCCGCATTGTTTCATCTTTCCGCATTGTTTCATCTTTCCGCATTGTTTCATCTTTCATCTTTCCGCATTGTTTCATCTTTCATCTTTCCGCATTCTTTCATCTTTCATCTTTCCGCATTCTTTCATCTTTCATCTTTCAGCATTGTTTCATCTTTCATCTTTCCTCATTGTTTCATCTTTCATCTTTCCGCATTCTTTCATCTTTCATCTTTCCGCAATCTTTCATCTTTCATCTTTCCGCATTGTTTCATCTTTCGTCTTCCGCATTCTTTCATCTTTCATCTTTCCGCATTGTTTCATCTTTCATCTTTCCGCATTGTTTCATCTTTCATCTTTCCGCATTGTTTCATCTTTCATCTTTCCGCATTCTTTCATCTTTCATCTTTCCGCATTCTTTCATCTTTCATCTTTCCGCATTGTTTCATCTTTCATCTTTCCGCATTGTTTCATCTTTCATCTTTCCGCATTGTTTCATCTTTCATCTTTCCGCATTTTTTCATCTTTCATCTTTCTGCATTGTTTCATCCTTTCATCTCTCCGCATTCTTTCATCTTTTATCTTTGCGCATTGTTTCATCTTTCATCTTTCCGCATTGTTTCATCTTTCCGCATTGTTTCATCTTTCATCTTCCGCATTCTTTCATCTTTCATCTTTCCGCATTCTTTCATCTTTCATCTTTCCGCATTGTTTCATCTTTCATCTTTCCGCATTGTTTCATCTTTCATCTTTCCGCATTGTTTCATCTTTCATCTTTCCGCATTCTTTCATCTTTCATCTTTCCGCAATCTTTCATCTTTCATCTTTCCGCATTGTTTCATCTTTCATCTTTCCGCATTGTTTCATCTTTCATCTTTCCGCAATCTTTCATCTTTCATCTTTCCGCATTGTTTCATCTTTCATCTTCCGCATTCTTTCATCTTTCATCTTTCCGCATTGTTTCATCTTTCATCTTTCCGCATTCTTTCATCTTTCATCTTTCCGCAATCTTTCATCTTTCATCTTTCCGCATTGTTTCATCTTTCATCTTCCGCATTCTTTCATCTTTCATCTTTCATCTTTCCGCATTGTTTCATCTTTCATCTTTCCGCATTGTTTCATCTTTCATCTTTCCGCATTGTTTCATCTTTCATCTTTCCGCATTCTTTCATCTTTCATCTTTCCGCAATCTTTCATCTTTCATCTTTCCGCATTGTTTCATCTTTCATCTTCCGCATTCTTTCATCTTTCATCTTTCCGCATTGTTTCATCTTTCATCTTCCGCATTCTTTCATCTTTCATCTTTCCGCATTGTTTCATCTTTCATCTTTCCGCATTGTTTCATCTTTCATCTTTCCGCATTGTTTCATCTTTCATCTTTCCGCATTGTTTCATCTTTCATCTTTCCGCATTGTTTCATCTTTCATCTTTCCGCATTGTTTCTTCTTTCATCTTTCCGCATTGTTTCATCTTTCATCTTTCCGCATTGTTTCATCTTTCATCTTTCCGCATTCTTTCATCTTTCATCTTTCCGCATTGTTTCATCTTTCATCTTTCCGCATTCTTTCATCTTTCATCTTTCCGCATTGTTTCATCTTTCATCTTTCCGCATTGTTTCATCTTTCATCTTTCCGCATTGTTTCATCTTTCATCTTTCCGCTTTGTTTCATCTTTCATCTTCCGCATTCTTTCATCTTTCATCTTTCCGCATTGTTTCATCTTTCATCTTTCCGCATTTTTTCATCTTTCATCTTTCCGCATTGTTTCATCTTTCCGCAGTGTTTCATCTTTCCGCATTGTTTCATCTTTCCGCATTGTTTCATCTTTCATCTTTCCGCATTGTTTCATCTTTCATCTTTCCGCATTCTTTCATCTTTCATCTTTCGGCATTGTTTCATCTTTCATCTTTCCGCATTGTTTCATCCTTTCATCTTTCCGCATTCTTTCATCTTTCATCTTTCCGCATTGTTTCATCTTTCATCTTTCCGCAATGTTTCATCTTTCATCTTTCCGCATTGTTTCATCTTTCATCTTTCCGCATTCTTTCATCTTTCATCTTTCCGCATTGTTTCATCTTTCATCTTTCCGCATTGTTTCATCTTTCATCTTTCCGCATTGTTTCATCTTTCATCTTTCCGCATTCTTTCATCTTTCATCTTTCCGCAATCTTTCATCTTTCATCTTTCCGCATTGTTTCATCTTTCATCTTCCGCATTCTTTCATCTTTCATCTTTCCGCATTGTTTCATCTTTCATCTTTCCGCATTGTTTCATCTTTCATCTTTCCGCAATCTTTCATCTTTCATCTTTCCGCATTGTTTCATCTTTCATCTTCCGCATTCTTTCATCTTTCATCTTTCCGCATTGTTTCATCTTTCATCTTTCCGCATTCTTTCATGTTTCATCTTTCCGCAATCTTTCATCTTTCATCTTTCCGCATTGTTTCATCTTTCATCTTCCGCATTCTTTCATCTTTCATCTTTCCGCATTGTTTCATCTTTCATCTTTCCGCATTGTTTCATCTTTCATCTTTCCGCATTGTTTCATCTTTCATCTTTCCGCATTGTTTCATCTTTCATCTTCCCGCATTGTTTCATCTTTCATCTTTCCGCATTCTTTCATCTTTCATCTTTCCGCAATCTTTCATCTTTCCGCATTGTTTCATCTTTCCGCATTGTTTCATCTTTCCGCATTGTTTCATCTTTCCGCATTGTTTCATCTTTCCGCATTGTTTTATCTTTCATATTTCCGCATTGTTTCATCTTTCCGCATTGTTTCATCTTTCCGCATTGTTTCATCTTTCCGCATTGTTTCATCTTTCCGCATTGTTTCATCTTTCCGCATTGTTTCATCTTTCCGCATTGTTTCATCTTTCCGCATTGTTTCATCTTTCCGCATTGTTTCATCTTTCCGCATTGTTTTATCTTTCAACTTTCCGCATTGTTTCATCTTTCCGCATTGATTCATCTTTCCGCATTGTTTCATCTTTCCGCATTGTTTCATCTTTCCGCATTGTTTCATCTTTCCGCATTGTTTCATCTTTCCGCATTGTTTCATCTTTCCGCATTGTTTCATCTTTCCGCATTGTTTCATCTTTCCGCATTGTTTCATCTTTCCGCATTGTTTCATCTTTCCGCATTGTTTCATATTTCCGCATTGTTTCATCTTTCCGCATTGTTTCATCTTTCCGCATTGTTTCATCTTTCCGCATTGTTTCATCTTTCCGCATTGTTTCATCTTTCCGCATTGTTTCATCTTTCCGCATTGTTTCATCTTTCCGCATTGTTTCATCTTTCCGCATTGTTTCATCTTTCATCTTTCCGCATTGTTTCATCTTTCCGCATTGTTTCATCTTTCATCTTTCCGCATTGTTTCATCTTTCATCTTTCCGCATTGTTTCATCTTTCATCTTTCTGCATTGTTTCATCTTTCCGCATTGTTTCATCTTTCCGCATTGTTTCATCTTTCATCTTTCCGCATTCTTTCATCTTTCATCTTTCAGCATGGTTTCATCTTTCATCTTTCAGCATTGTTTCATCTATCATCTTTCCGCATTGTTTCATCTTTCATCTTCCGCATTCTTTCATCTTTCATCTTTCCGCATTGTTTCATCTTTCATCTTTCCGCATTTTTTCATCTTTCATCTTTCCGCATTGTTTCATCTTTCATCTTTCCGCATTTTTTCATCTTTCATCTTTCCGCATTGTTTCATCTTTCATCTTTCCGCATTGTTTCATCTTTCCGCATTGTTTCATCTTTCCGCATTGTTTCATCTTTCCGCATTGTTTCATCTTTCCGCATTGTTTCATCTTTCCGCATTGTTTCATCTTTCCGCATTGTTTCATATTTCCGCATTGTTTCATCTTTCCGCATTGTTTCATCTTTCCGCATTGTTTCATCTTTCCGCATTGTTTCATCTTTCCGCATTGTTTCATCTTTCCGCATTGTTTCATCTTTCCGGATTGTTTCATCTTTCATCTTCCGCATTCTTTCATCTTTCATCTTTCCGCATTGTTTCATCTTTCATCTTTCCGCATTCTTTCATCTTTCATCTTTCCGCATTCTTTCATCTTTCATCTTTCAGCATTGTTTCATCTTTCATCTTTCCTCATTGTTTCATCTTTCATCTTTCCGCATTCTTTCATCTTTCATCTTTCCGCAATCTTTCATCTTTCATCTTTCCGCATTGTTTCATCTTTCATCTTCCGCATTCTTTCATCTTTCATCTTTCCGCATTGTTTCATCTTTCATCTTTCCGCATTGTTTCATCTTTCATCTTTCCGCATTGTTTCATCTTTCATCTTTCCGCATTCTTTCATCTTTCATCTTTCCGCATTCTTTCATCTTTCATCTTTCCGCATTGTTTCATCTTTCATCTTTCCGCATTGTTTCATCTTTCATCTTTCCGCATTGTTTCATCTTTCATCTTTCCGCATTGTTTCATCTTTCATCTTTCCGCATTGTTTCATCCTTTCATCTCTCCGCATTCTTTCATCTTTTATCTTTGCGCATTGTTTCATCTTTCATCTTTCCGCATTGTTTCATCTTTCCGCATTGTTTCATCTTTCCGCAGTGTTTCATCTTTCCGCATTGTTTCATCTTTCCGCATTGTTTCATCTTTCATCTTTCCGCATTGTTTCATCTTTCATCTTTCCGCATTCTTTCATCTTTCATCTTTCGGCATTGTTTCATCTTTCATCTTTCCGCATTGTTTCATCCTTTCATCTTTCCGCATTCTTTCATCTTTCATCTTTCCGCATTGTTTCATCTTTCATCTTTCCGCAATGTTTCATCTTTCATCTTTCCGCATTGTTTCATCTTTCATCTTTCCGCATTCTTTCATCTTTCATCTTTCCGCATTGTTTCATCTTTCATCTTTCCGCATTGTTTCATCTTTCATCTTTCCGCATTGTTTCATCTTTCATCTTTCCGCATTCTTTCATCTTTCATCTTTCCGCAATCTTTCATCTTTCATCTTTCCGCATTGTTTCATCTTTCATCTTCCGCATTCTTTCATCTTTCATCTTTCCGCATTGTTTCATCTTTCATCTTTCCGCATTGTTTCATCTTTCATCTTTCCGCAATCTTTCATCTTTCATCTTTCCGCATTGTTTCATCTTTCATCTTCCGCATTCTTTCATCTTTCATCTTTCCGCATTGTTTCATCTTTCATCTTTCCGCATTCTTTCATGTTTCATCTTTCCGCAATCTTTCATCTTTCATCTTTCCGCATTGTTTCATCTTTCATCTTCCGCATTCTTTCATCTTTCATCTTTCCGCATTGTTTCATCTTTCATCTTTCCGCATTGTTTCATCTTTCATCTTTCCGCATTGTTTCATCTTTCATCTTTCCGCATTGTTTCATCTTTCATCTTTCCGCATTGTTTCATCTTTCATCTTTCCGCATTCTTTCATCTTTCATCTTTCCGCAATCTTTCATCTTTCCGCATTGTTTCATCTTTCCGCATTGTTTCATCTTTCCGCATTGTTTCATCTTTCCGCATTGTTTCATCTTTCCGCATTGTTTCATCTTTCATCTTTCCGCATTGTTTCATCTTTCCGCATTGTTTCATCTTTCATCTTTCCGCATTCTTTTATCTTTCATCTTTCCGCATTGTTTCATCTTTCATCTTTCCGCATTCTTTCATCTTTCATCTTTCCGCATTGTTTCATCTTTCATCTTTCCGCATTGTTTCATCTTTCATCTTTCATCTTTCCGCATTGTTTCATCTTTCATCTTTCCGCATTGTTCCATCTTTCCGCATTGTTTCATCTTTCATCTTTCCGCAATGTTTCATCTTTCATCTTTCCGCATTCTTTCATCTTTCATCTTTCCGCATTGTTTCATCTTTCATCTTTCCGCATTGTTTCATCTTTCATCTTTCCGCATTCTTTCATCTTTCCGCATTGTTTCATCTTTCCGCATTGTTTCATCTTTCCGCATTGTTTCATCTTTCATCTTTCCGCATTGTTTCATCTTTCATCTTTCCGCATTGTTTCATCTTTCATCTTTCCGCATTGTTTCATCTTTCATCTTTCCGCATTGTTTCATCTTTCCGCATTGTTTCATCTTTCATCTTTCCGCATTGTTTCATCTTTCATCTTTCCGCATTGTTTCATCTTTCATCTTTCCGCATTGCTTCATCTTTCATCTTTCCGCATTGTTTCATCTTTCATCTTTCCGCATTCTTTTATCTTTCATCTTTCCGCATTGTTTCATCTTTCATCTTTCCGCAATGTTTCATCTTTCATCTTTCCGCATTGTTTCATCTTTCATCTTTCCGCATTCTCTCATCTTTCATCTTTCCGCATTGTTTCATCTTTCATCTTTCCGCATTGTTTCATCTTTCATCTTTCCGCATTCTTTCATCTTTCATCTTTCCGCATTCTTTCATCTTTCATCTTTCCGCATTGTTTCATCTTTCATCTTTCCGCAATGTTTCATCTTTCATCTTTCCGCATTCTTTCATCTTTCATCTTTCCGCATTGTTTCATCTTTCATCTTTCCGCATTGTTTCATCTTTCATCTTTCCGCATTCTTTCATCTTTCATCTTTCCGCATAGTTTCATCTTTCCGTATTGTTTCATCTTTCCGCATTGTTTCATCTTTCCGCATTGTTTCATCTTTCCGCATTGTTTCATCTTTCATCTTTCCGCATTGTTTCATCTTTCATCTTTCCGCATTGTTTCATCTTTCATCTTTCCGCATTGTTTCATCTTTCCGCATTCTTTCATCTTTCATCTTTCCGCATTGTTTCATCTTTCATCTTCCGCATTCTTTCATCTTTCATCTTTCCGCATTGTTTCATCTTGCATCTTTCCGCATTTTTTCATCTTTCATCTTTCCGCATTGTTTCATCTTTCATCTTTCCGCATTGTTTCATCTTTCCGCATTGTTTCATCTTTCATCTTTCCGCATTCTTTCATCTTTCATCTTTCCGCATTGTTTCATCTTTCATCTTTCCGCATTGTTTCATCTTTCATCTTCCGCATTCTTTCATCTTTCATCTTTCCGCATTGTTTCATCTTTCATCTTTCCGCATTGTTTCATCTTTCATCTTTCCGCATTGTTTCATCTTTCATCTTTCCGCATTGTTTCATCTTTCATCTTTCCGCATTGTTTCATCTTTCATCTTTCCGCATTCTTTCATCTTTCATCTTTCCGCATTTTTTCATCTTTCATCTTTCCGCATTGTTTCATCTTTCATCTTTCCGCATTCTTTCATCTTTCATCTTTCCGCATTGTTTCATCTTTCATCTTTCTGCATTGTTTCATCTTTCATCTTTCCGCATTGTTTCATCTTTCATCTTTCCGCATGTTTCATCTTTCATCTTTCCGCATTGTTTCATCTTTCATCTTTCCGCATTGTTTCATCTTTCATCTTTCCGCATTGTTTCATCTTTCATCTTCCGCATTCTTTCATCTTTCATCTTTCCGCATTGTTTCATCTTTCATCTTACCGCATTGTTTCATCTTTCATCTTTCCGCATTGTTTCATCTTTCCGCATTGTTTCATCTTTCCGCATTGTTTCATCTTTCATCTTCCGCATTCTTTCATCTTTCATCTTTCCGCATTGTTTCATCTTTCATCTTTCCGCATTGTTTCATCTTTCCGCATTGTTTCATCTTTCCGCATTGTTTCATCTTTCCGCATTGTTTCATCTTTCCGCATTGTTTCATCTTTCCGCATTGTTTCATCTTTCCGCATTGTTTCATCTTTCCGCATTGTTTCATCTTTCCGCATTGTTTCATCTTTCCGCATTGTTTCATCTTTCCGCATTGTTTCATCTTTCATCTTTCCGCATTGTTTCATCTTTCATCTTTCCGCATTGTTTCATCTTTCATCTTTCCGCATTGTTTCATCTTTCATCTTTCCGCATTGTTTCATCTTTCCGCATTGTTTCATCTTTCCGCATTGTTTCATCTTTCATCTTTCCGCATTCTTTCATCTTTCATCTTTCCGCATTGTTTCATCTTTCATCTTTCAGCATTGTTTCATCTATCATCTTTCCGCATTGTTTCATCTTTCATCTTCCGCATTCTTTCATCTTTCATCTTTCCGCATTGTTTCATCTTTCATCTTTCCGCATTTTTTCATCTTTCATCTTTCCGCATTTTTTCATCTTTCATCTTTCCGCATTGTTTCATCCTTTCATCTCTCCGCATTCTTTCATCTTTTATCTTTGCGCATTGTTTCATCTTTCATCTTTCCGCATTGTTTCATCTTTCCGCATTGTTTCATCTTTCATCTTCCGCATTCTTTCATCTTTCATCTTTCCGCATTCTTTCATCTTTCATCTTTCCGCATTGTTTCATCTTTCATCTTTCCGCATTCTTTCATCTTTCATCTTTCCGCATTGTTTCATCTTTCATCTTTCCGCATTGTTTCATCTTTCCGCATTGTTTCATCTTTCCGCATTGTTTCATCTTTCCGCATTGTTTCATCTTTCCGCATTGTTTCATCTTTCCGCATTGTTTTATCTTTCATATTTCCGCATTGTTTCATCTTTCCGCATTGTTTCATCTTTCCGCATTGTTTTATCTTTCATATTTCCGCATTGTTTCATCTTTCCGCATTGTTTCATCTTTCCGCATTGTTTCATCTTTCCGCATTGTTTCATCTTTCCGCATTGTTTCATCTTTCCGCATTGTTTCATCTTTCCGCATTGTTTCATCTTTCCGCATTGTTTCATCTTTCCGCATTGTTTTATCTTTCAACTTTCCGCATTGTTTCATCTTTCCGCATTGATTCATCTTTCCGCATTGTTTCATCTTTCCGCATTGTTTCATCTTTCCGCATTGTTTTATCTTTCCGCATTGTTTCATCTTTCCGCATTGTTTCATCTTTCCGCATTGTTTCATCTTTCCGCATTGTTTCATCTTTCCGCATTGTTTCATCTTTCCGCATTGTTTCATCTTTCCGCATTGTTTCATCTTTCCGCATTGTTTCATCTTTCCGCATTGTTTCATCTTTCCGCATTGTTTCATCTTTCCGCATTGTTTCATCTTTCCGCATTGTTTCATCTTTCCGCATTGTTTCATCTTTCCGCATTGTTTCATCTTTCATCTTTCCGCATTGTTTCATCTTTCCGCATTGTTTCATCTTTCATCTTTCCGCATTGTTTCATCTTTCATCTTTCCGCATTGTTTCATCTTTCATCTTTCCGCATTGTTTCATCTTTCCGCATTGTTTCATCTTTCCGCATTGTTTCATCTTTCCGCATTGTTTCATCTTTCATCTTTCCGCATTCTTTCATCTTTCATCTTTCCGCATTGTTTCATCTTTCATCTTTCAGCATTGTTTCATCTATCATCTTTCCGCATTGTTTCATCTTTCATCTTCCGCATTCTTTCATCTTTCATCTTTCCGCATTGTTTCATCTTTCATCTTTCCGCATTTTTTCATCTTTCATCTTTCCGCATTGTTTCATCTTTCATCTTTCCGCATTTTTTCATCTTTCATCTTTCCGCATTGTTTCATCTTTCATCTTTCCGCATTGTTTCATCTTTCCGCATTGTTTCATCTTTCCGCATTGTTTCATCTTTCCGCATTGTTTCATCTTTCCGCATTGTTTCATCTTTCCGCATTGTTTCATCTTTCCGCATTGTTTCATATTTCCGCATTGTTTCATCTTTCCGCATTGTTTCATCTTTCCGCATTGTTTCATCTTTCCGCATTGTTTCATCTTTCCGCATTGTTTCATCTTTCCGCATTGTTTCATCTTTCCGCATTGTTTCATCTTTCATCTTTCCGCATTGTTTCATCTTTCATCTTTCCGCATTCTTTCATCTTTCATCTTTCCGCATTCTTTCATCTTTCATCTTTCAGCATTGTTTCATCTTTCATCTTTCCTCATTGTTTCATCTTTCATCTTTCCGCATTCTTTCATCTTTCATCTTTCCGCAATCTTTCATCTTTCATCTTTCCGCATTGTTTCATCTTTCGTCTTCCGCATTCTTTCATCTTTCATCTTTCCGCATTGTTTCATCTTTCATCTTTCCGCATTGTTTCATCTTTCATCTTTCCGCATTGTTTCATCTTTCATCTTTCCGCATTCTTTCATCTTTCATCTTTCCGCATTCTTTCATCTTTCATCTTTCCGCATTGTTTCATCTTTCATCTTTCCGCATTGTTTCATCTTTCATCTTTCCGCATTGTTTCATCTTTCATCTTTCCGCATTTTTTCATCTTTCATCTTTCTGCATTGTTTCATCCTTTCATCTCTCCGCATTCTTTCATCTTTTATCTTTGCGCATTGTTTCATCTTTCATATTTCCGCATTGTTTCATCTTTCCGCATTGTTTCATCTTTCATCTTCCGCATTCTTTCATCTTTCATCTTTCCGCATTCTTTCATCTTTCATCTTTCCGCATTGTTTCATCTTTCATCTTTCCGCATTGTTTCATCTTTCATCTTTCCGCATTGTTTCATCTTTCATCTTTCCGCATTCTTTCATCTTTCATCTTTCCGCAATCTTTCATCTTTCATCTTTCCGCATTGTTTCATCTTTCATCTTTCCGCATTGTTTCATCTTTCATCTTTCCGCAATCTTTCATCTTTCATCTTTCCGCATTGTTTCATCTTTCATCTTCCGCATTCTTTCATCTTTCATCTTTCCGCATTGTTTCATCTTTCATCTTTCCGCATTCTTTCATCTTTCATCTTTCCGCAATCTTTCATCTTTCATCTTTCCGCATTGTTTCATCTTTCATCTTCCGCATTCTTTCATCTTTCATCTTTCATCTTTCCGCATTGTTTCATCTTTCATCTTTCCGCATTGTTTCATCTTTCATCTTTCCGCATTGTTTCATCTTTCATCTTTCCGCATTCTTTCATCTTTCATCTTTCCGCAATCTTTCATCTTTCATCTTTCCGCATTGTTTCATCTTTCATCTTCCGCATTCTTTCATCTTTCATCTTTCCGCATTGTTTCATCTTTCATCTTTCCGCATTGTTTCATCTTTCATCTTTCCGCATTGTTTCATCTTTCATCTTTCCGCATTGTTTCATCTTTCATCTTTCCGCATTGTTTCATCTTTCATCTTTCCGCATTGTTTCTTCTTTCATCTTTCCGCATTGTTTCATCTTTCATCTTTCCGCATTGTTTCATCTTTCATCTTTCCGCATTCTTTCATCTTTCATCTTTCCGCATTGTTTCATCTTTCATCTTTCCGCATTCTTTCATCTTTCATCTTTCCGCATTGTTTCATCTTTCATCTTTCCGCATTGTTTCATCTTTCATCTTTCCGCATTGTTTCATCTTTCATCTTTCCGCTTTGTTTCATCTTTCATCTTCCGCATTCTTTCATCTTTCATCTTTCCGCATTGTTTCATCTTTCATCTTTCCGCATTTTTTCATCTTTCATCTTTCCGCATTGTTTCATCTTTCCGCAGTGTTTCATCTTTCCGCATTGTTTCATCTTTCCGCATTGTTTCATCTTTCATCTTTCCGCATTGTTTCATCTTTCATCTTTCCGCATTCTTTCATCTTTCATCTTTCGGCATTGTTTCATCTTTCATCTTTCCGCATTGTTTCATCCTTTCATCTTTCCGCATTCTTTCATCTTTCATCTTTCCGCATTGTTTCATCTTTCATCTTTCCGCAATGTTTCATCTTTCATCTTTCCGCATTGTTTCATCTTTCATCTTTCCGCATTCTTTCATCTTTCATCTTTCCGCATTGTTTCATCTTTCATCTTTCCGCATTGTTTCATCTTTCATCTTTCCGCATTGTTTCATCTTTCATCTTTCCGCATTCTTTCATCTTTCATCTTTCCGCAATCTTTCATCTTTCATCTTTCCGCATTGTTTCATCTTTCATCTTCCGCATTCTTTCATCTTTCATCTTTCCGCATTGTTTCATCTTTCATCTTTCCGCATTGTTTCATCTTTCATCTTTCCGCAATCTTTCATCTTTCATCTTTCCGCATTGTTTCATCTTTCATCTTCCGCATTCTTTCATCTTTCATCTTTCCGCATTGTTTCATCTTTCATCTTTCCGCATTCTTTCATGTTTCATCTTTCCGCAATCTTTCATCTTTCATCTTTCCGCATTGTTTCATCTTTCATCTTCCGCATTCTTTCATCTTTCATCTTTCCGCATTGTTTCATCTTTCATCTTTCCGCATTGTTTCATCTTTCATCTTTCCGCATTGTTTCATCTTTCATCTTTCCGCATTGTTTCATCTTTCATCTTCCCGCATTGTTTCATCTTTCATCTTTCCGCATTCTTTCATCTTTCATCTTTCCGCAATCTTTCATCTTTCCGCATTGTTTCATCTTTCCGCATTGTTTCATCTTTCCGCATTGTTTCATCTTTCCGCATTGTTTCATCTTTCCGCATTGTTTTATCTTTCATATTTCCGCATTGTTTTATCTTTCCGCATTGTTTCATCTTTCCGCATTGTTTCATCTTTCCGCATTGTTTCATCTTTCCGCATTGTTTCATCTTTCCGCATTGTTTCATCTTTCCGCATTGTTTCATCTTTCCGCATTGTTTCATCTTTCCGCATTGTTTTATCTTTCAACTTTCCGCATTGTTTCATCTTTCCGCATTGATTCATCTTTCCGCATTGTTTCATCTTTCCGCATTGTTTCATCTTTCCGCATTGTTTCATCTTTCCGCATTGTTTCATCTTTCCGCATTGTTTCATCTTTCCGCATTGTTTCATCTTTCCGCATTGTTTCATCTTTCCGCATTGTTTCATCTTTCCGCATTGTTTCATCTTTCCGCATTGTTTCATATTTCCGCATTGTTTCATCTTTCCGCATTGTTTCATCTTTCCGCATTGTTTCATCTTTCCGCATTGTTTCATCTTTCCGCATTGTTTCATCTTTCCGCATTGTTTCATCTTTCCGCATTGTTTCATCTTTCCGCATTGTTTCATCTTTCCGCATTGTTTCATCTTTCATCTTTCCGCATTGTTTCATCTTTCCGCATTGTTTCATCTTTCATCTTTCCGCATTGTTTCATCTTTCATCTTTCCGCATTGTTTCATCTTTCATCTTTCTGCATTGTTTCATCTTTCCGCATTGTTTCATCTTTCCGCATTGTTTCATCTTTCATCTTTCCGCATTCTTTCATCTTTCATCTTTCAGCATGGTTTCATCTTTCATCTTTCAGCATTGTTTCATCTATCATCTTTCCGCATTGTTTCATCTTTCATCTTCCGCATTCTTTCATCTTTCATCTTTCCGCATTGTTTCATCTTTCATCTTTCCGCATTTTTTCATCTTTCATCTTTCCGCATTGTTTCATCTTTCATCTTTCCGCATTTTTTCATCTTTCATCTTTCCGCATTGTTTCATCTTTCATCTTTCCGCATTGTTTCATCTTTCCGCATTGTTTCATCTTTCCGCATTGTTTCATCTTTCCGCATTGTTTCATCTTTCCGCATTGTTTCATCTTTCCGCATTGTTTCATATTTCCGCATTGTTTCATCTTTCCGCATTGTTTCATCTTTCCGCATTGTTTCATCTTTCCGCATTGTTTCATCTTTCCGCATTGTTTCATCTTTCCGCATTGTTTCATCTTTCCGGATTGTTTCATCTTTCATCTTCCGCATTCTTTCATCTTTCATCTTTCCGCATTGTTTCATCTTTCATCTTTCCGCATTCTTTCATCTTTCATCTTTCCGCATTCTTTCATCTTTCATCTTTCAGCATTGTTTCATCTTTCATCTTTCCTCATTGTTTCATCTTTCATCTTTCCGCATTCTTTCATCTTTCATCTTTCCGCAATCTTTCATCTTTCATCTTTCCGCATTGTTTCATCTTTCATCTTCCGCATTCTTTCATCTTTCATCTTTCCGCATTGTTTCATCTTTCATCTTTCCGCATTGTTTCATCTTTCATCTTTCCGCATTGTTTCATCTTTCATCTTTCCGCATTCTTTCATCTTTCATCTTTCCGCATTCTTTCATCTTTCATCTTTCCGCATTGTTTCATCTTTCATCTTTCCGCATTGTTTCATCTTTCATCTTTCCGCATTGTTTCATCTTTCATCTTTCCGCATTGTTTCATCTTTCATCTTTCCGCATTGTTTCATCCTTTCATCTCTCCGCATTCTTTCATCTTTTATCTTTGCGCATTGTTTCATCTTTCATCTTTCCGCATTGTTTCATCTTTCCGCATTGTTTCATCTTTCCGCAGTGTTTCATCTTTCCGCATTGTTTCATCTTTCCGCATTGTTTCATCTTTCATCTTTCCGCATTGTTTCATCTTTCATCTTTCCGCATTCTTTCATCTTTCATCTTTCGGCATTGTTTCATCTTTCATCTTTCCGCATTCTTTCATCTTTCATCTTTCCGCATTGTTTCATCTTTCATCTTTCCGCATTCTTTCATCTTTCATCTTTCCGCAATCTTTCATCTTTCCGCATTGTTTCATCTTTCCGCATTGTTTCATCTTTCCGCATTGTTTCATCTTTCCGCATTGTTTCATCTTTCCGCATTGTTTTATCTTTCATATTTCCGCATTGTTTCATCTTTCCGCATTGTTTCATCTTTCCGCATTGTTTCATCTTTCCGCATTGTTTCATCTTTCCGCATTGTTTCATCTTTCCGCATTGTTTCATCTTTCCGCATTGTTTCATCTTTCCGCATTGTTTCATCTTTCCGCATTGTTTCATCTTTCCGCATTGTTTCATCTTTCCGCATTGTTTCATCTTTCCGCATTGTTTCATCTTTCCGCATTGTTTCATCTTTCCGCATTGTTTCATCTTTCCGCATTGTTTCATCTTTCCGCATTGTTTCATCTTTCCGCATTGTTTCATCTTTCCGCATTGTTTCATCTTTCCGCATTGTTTCATCTTTCCGCATTGTTTCATCTTTCATCTTTCCGCATTGTTTCATCTTTCATCTTTCCGCATTGTTTCATCTTTCATCTTTCCGCATTGTTTCATCTTTCCGCATTGTTTCATCTTTCCGCATTGTTTCATCTTTCATCTTTCCGCATTCTTTCATCTTTCATCTTTCCGCATTGTTTCATCTTTCATCTTTCAGCATTGTTTCATCTATCATCTTTCCGCATTGTTTCATCTTTCATCTTCCGCATTCTTTCATCTTTCATCTTTCCGCATTGTTTCATCTTTCATCTTTCCGCATTTTTTCATCTTTCATCTTTCCGCATTTTTTCATCTTTCATCTTTCCGCATTGTTTCATCCTTTCATCTCTCCGCATTCTTTCATCTTTTATCTTTGCGCATTGTTTCATCTTTCATCTTTCCGCATTGTTTCATCTTTCCGCATTGTTTCATCTTTCATCTTCCGCATTCTTTCATCTTTCATCTTTCCGCATTCTTTCATCTTTCATCTTTCCGCATTGTTTCATCTTTCATCTTTCCGCATTCTTTCATCTTTCATCTTTCCGCATTGTTTCATCTTTCATCTTTCCGCATTCTTTCATCTTTCATCTTTCCGCAATCTTTCATCTTTCATCTTTCCGCATTGTTTCATCTTTCATCTTTCCGCATTGTTTCATCTTTCATCTTTCCGCAATCTTTCATCTTTCATCTTTCCGCATTGTTTCATCTTTCATCTTCCGCATTCTTTCATCTTTCATCTTTCCGCATTGTTTCATCTTTCATCTTTCCGCATTCTTTCATCTTTCATCTTTCCGCAATCTTTCATCTTTCATCTTTCCGCATTGTTTCATCTTTCATCTTCCGCATTCTTTCATCTTTCATCTTTCATCTTTCCGCATTGTTTCATCTTTCATCTTTCCGCATTGTTTCATCTTTCATCTTTCCGCATTGTTTCATCTTTCATCTTTCCGCATTCTTTCATCTTTCATCTTTCCGCAATCTTTCATCTTTCATCTTTCCGCATTGTTTCATCTTTCATCTTCCGCATTCTTTCATCTTTCATCTTTCCGCATTGTTTCATCTTTCATCTTTCCGCATTGTTTCATCTTTCATCTTTCCGCATTGTTTCATCTTTCATCTTTCCGCATTGTTTCATCTTTCATCTTTCCGCATTGTTTCATCTTTCATCTTTCCGCATTGTTTCTTCTTTCATCTTTCCGCATTGTTTCATCTTTCATCTTTCCGCATTGTTTCATCTTTCATCTTTCCGCATTCTTTCATCTTTCATCTTTCCGCATTGTTTCATCTTTCATCTTTCCGCTTTGTTTCATCTTTCATCTTCCGCATTCTTTCATCTTTCATCTTTCCGCATTGTTTCATCTTTCATCTTTCCGCATTTTTTCATCTTTCATCTTTCCGCATTGTTTCATCTTTCCGCAGTGTTTCATCTTTCCGCATTGTTTCATCTTTCCGCATTGTTTCATCTTTCATCTTTCCGCATTGTTTCATCTTTCATCTTTCCGCATTCTTTCATCTTTCATCTTTCGGCATTGTTTCATCTTTCATCTTTCCGCATTGTTTCATCCTTTCATCTTTCCGCATTCTTTCATCTTTCATCTTTCCGCATTGTTTCATCTTTCATCTTTCCGCAATGTTTCATCTTTCATCTTTCCGCATTGTTTCATCTTTCATCTTTCCGCATTCTTTCATCTTTCATCTTTCCGCATTGTTTCATCTTTCATCTTTTCGCATTGTTTCATCTTTCATCTTTCCGCATTGTTTCATCTTTCATCTTTCCGCATTCTTTCATCTTTCATCTTTCCGCAATCTTTCATCTTTCATCTTTCCGCATTGTTTCATCTTTCATCTTCCGCATTCTTTCAACTTTCATCTTTCCGCATTGTTTCATCTTTCATCTTTCCGCATTGTATCATCTTTCATCTTTCCGCAATCTTTCATCTTTCATCTTTCCGCATTGTTTCATCTTTCATCTTCCGCATTCTTTCATCTTTCATCTTTCCGCATTGTTTCATCTTTCCGCATTGTTTCATCTTTCCGCATTGTTTCATCTTTCCGCATTGTTTCATCTTTCCGCATTGTTTCATCTTTCCGCATTGTTTCATCTTTCCGCATTGTTTCATCTTTCCGCATTGTTTTATCTTTCAACTTTCCGCATTGTTTCATCTTTCCGCATTGATTCATCTTTCCGCATTGTTTCATCTTTCCGCATTGTTTCATCTTTCCGCATTGTTTCATCTTTCCGCATTGTTTCATCTTTCCGCATTGTTTCATCTTTCCGCATTGTTTCATCTTTCCGCATTGTTTCATCTTTCCGCATTGTTTCATCTTTCCGCATGGTTTCATCTTTCCGCATTGTTTCATCTTTCCGCATTGTTTCATCTTTCCGCATTGTTTCATCTTTCCGCATTGTTTCATCTTTCCGCATTGTTTCATCTTTCCGCATTGTTTCATCTTTCCGCATTGTTTCATCTTTCCGCATTGTTTCATCTTTCCGCATTGTTTCATCTTTCCGCATTGTTTCATCTTTCCGCATTGTTTCATCTTTCCGCATTGTTTCATCTTTCCGCATTGTTTCATCTTTCCGCATTGTTTCATCTTTCCGCATTGTTTCATCTTTCCGCATTGTTTCATCTTTCCGCATTGTTTCATCTTTCATCTTTCCGCATTGTTTCATCTTTCATCTTTCCGCATTGTTTCATCTTTCATCTTTCCGCATTGTTTCATCTTTCATCTTTCCGCATTGTTTCATCTTTCCGCATTGTTTCATCTTTCCGCATTGTTTCATCTTTCATCTTTCCGCATTCTTTCATCTTTCATCTTTCCGCATTGTTTCATCTTTCATCTTTCAGCATTGTTTCATCTATCATCTTTCCGCATTGTTTCATCTTTCATCTTCCGCATTCTTTCATCTTTCATCTTTCCGCATTGTTTCATCTTTCATCTTTCCGCATTTTTTCATCTTTCATCTTTCCGCATTTTTTCATCTTTCATCTTTCCGCATTGTTTCATCCTTTCATCTCTCCGCATTCTTTCATCTTTTATCTTTGCGCATTGTTTCATCTTTCATCTTTCCGCATTGTTTCATCTTTCCGCATTGTTTCATCTTTCATCTTCCGCATTCTTTCATCTTTCATCTTTCCGCATTCTTTCATCTTTCATCTTTCCGCATTGTTTCATCTTTCATCTTTCCGCATTCTTTCATCTTTCATCTTTCCGCATTGTTTCATCTTTCATCTTTCCGCATTCTTTCATCTTTCATCTTTCCGCAATCTTTCATCTTTCATCTTTCCGCATTGTTTCATCTTTCATCTTTCCGCATTGTTTCATCTTTCATCTTTCCGCAATCTTTCATCTTTCATCTTTCCGCATTGTTTCATCTTTCATCTTCCGCATTCTTTCATCTTTCATCTTTCCGCATTGTTTCATCTTTCATCTTTCCGCATTCTTTCATCTTTCATCTTTCCGCAATCTTTCATCTTTCATCTTTCCGCATTGTTTCATCTTTCATCTTCCGCATTCTTTCATCTTTCATCTTTCATCTTTCCGCATTGTTTCATCTTTCATCTTTCCGCATTGTTTCATCTTTCATCTTTCCGCATTGTTTCATCTTTCATCTTTCCGCATTCTTTCATCTTTCATCTTTCCGCAATCTTTCATCTTTCATCTTTCCGCATTGTTTCATCTTTCATCTTCCGCATTCTTTCATCTTTCATCTTTCCGCATTGTTTCATCTTTCATCTTTCCGCATTGTTTCATCTTTCATCTTTCCGCATTGTTTCATCTTTCATCTTTCCGCATTGTTTCATCTTTCATCTTTCCGCATTGTTTCATCTTTCATCTTTCCGCATTGTTTCTTCTTTCATCTTTCCGCATTGTTTCATCTTTCATCTTTCCGCATTGTTTCATCTTTCATCTTTCCGCATTCTTTCATCTTTCATCTTTCCGCATTGTTTCATCTTTCATCTTTCCGCTTTGTTTCATCTTTCATCTTCCGCATTCTTTCATCTTTCATCTTTCCGCATTGTTTCATCTTTCATCTTTCCGCATTTTTTCATCTTTCATCTTTCCGCATTGTTTCATCTTTCCGCAGTGTTTCATCTTTCCGCATTGTTTCATCTTTCCGCATTGTTTCATCTTTCATCTTTCCGCATTGTTTCATCTTTCATCTTTCCGCATTCTTTCATCTTTCATCTTTCGGCATTGTTTCATCTTTCATCTTTCCGCATTGTTTCATCCTTTCATCTTTCCGCATTCTTTCATCTTTCATCTTTCCGCATTGTTTCATCTTTCATCTTTCCGCAATGTTTCATCTTTCATCTTTCCGCATTGTTTCATCATTCATCTTTCCGCATTCTTTCATCTTTCATCTTTCCGCATTGTTTCATCTTTCATCTTTTCGCATTGTTTCATCTTTCATCTTTCCGCATTGTTTCATCTTTCATCTTTCCGCATTCTTTCATCTTTCATCTTTCCGCAATCTTTCATCTTTCATCTTTCCGCATTGTTTCATCTTTCATCTTCCGCATTCTTTCATCTTTCATCTTTCCGCATTGTTTCATCTTTCATCTTTCCGCATTGTATCATCTTTCATCTTTCCGCAATCTTTCATCTTTCATCTTTCCGCATTGTTTCATCTTTCATCTTCCGCATTCTTTCATCTTTCATCTTTCCGCATTGTTTCATCTTTCCGCATTGTTTCATCTTTCCGCATTGTTTCATCTTTCCGCATTGTTTCATCTTTCCGCATTGTTTTATCTTTCAACTTTCCGCATTGTTTCATCTTTCCGCATTGATTCATCTTTCCGCATTGTTTCATCTTTCCGCATTGTTTCATCTTTCCGCATTGTTTCATCTTTCCGCATTGTTTCATCTTTCCGCATTGTTTCATCTTTCCGCATTGTTTCATCTTTCCGCATTGTTTCATCTTTCCGCATTGTTTCATCTTTCCGCATTGTTTCATCTTTCCGCATTGTTTCATCTTTCCGCATTGTTTCATCTTTCCGCATTGTTTCATCTTTCCGCATTGTTTCATCTTTCCGCATTGTTTCATCTTTCCGCATTGTTTCATCTTTCCGCATTGTTTCATCTTTCCGCATTGTTTCATCTTTCCGCATTGTTTCATCTTTCCGCATTGTTTCATCTTTCCGCATTGTTTCATCTTTCCGCATTGTTTCATCTTTCCGCATTGTTTCATCTTTCCGCATTGTTTCATCTTTCCGCATTGTTTCATCTTTCCGCATTGTTTCATCTTTCCGCATTGTTTCATCTTTCCGCATTGTTTCATCTTTCATCTTTCCGCATTGTTTCATCTTTCATCTTTCCGCATTGTTTCATCTTTCATCTTTCCGCATTGTTTCATCTTTCATCTTTCCGCATTGTTTCATCTTTCCGCATTGTTTCATCTTTCCGCATTGTTTCATCTTTCATCTTTCCGCATTCTTTCATCTTTCATCTTTCCGCATTGTTTCATCTTTCATCTTTCAGCATTGTTTCATCTATCATCTTTCCGCATTGTTTCATCTTTCATCTTCCGCATTCTTTCATCTTTCATCTTTCCGCATTGTTTCATCTTTCATCTTTCCGCATTTTTTCATCTTTCATCTTTCCGCATTTTTTCATCTTTCATCTTTCCGCATTGTTTCATCCTTTCATCTCTCCGCATTCTTTCATCTTTTATCTTTGCGCATTGTTTCATCTTTCATCTTTCCGCATTGTTTCATCTTTCCGCATTGTTTCATCTTTCATCTTCCGCATTCTTTCATCTTTCATCTTTCCGCATTCTTTCATCTTTCATCTTTCCGCATTGTTTCATCTTTCATCTTTCCGCATTCTTTCATCTTTCATCTTTCCGCATTGTTTCATCTTTCATCTTTCCGCATTCTTTCATCTTTCATCTTTCCGCAATCTTTCATCTTTCATCTTTCCGCATTGTTTCATCTTTCATCTTTCCGCATTGTTTCATCTTTCATCTTTCCGCAATCTTTCATCTTTCATCTTTCCGCATTGTTTCATCTTTCATCTTCCGCATTCTTTCATCTTTCATCTTTCCGCATTGTTTCATCTTTCATCTTTCCGCATTCTTTCATCTTTCATCTTTCCGCAATCTTTCATCTTTCATCTTTCCGCATTGTTTCATCTTTCATCTTCCGCATTCTTTCATCTTTCATCTTTCATCTTTCCGCATTGTTTCATCTTTCATCTTTCCGCATTGTTTCATCTTTCATCTTTCCGCATTGTTTCATCTTTCATCTTTCCGCATTCTTTCATCTTTCATCTTTCCGCAATCTTTCATCTTTCATCTTTCCGCATTGTTTCATCTTTCATCTTCCGCATTCTTTCATCTTTCATCTTTCCGCATTGTTTCATCTTTCATCTTTCCGCATTGTTTCATCTTTCATCTTTCCGCATTGTTTCATCTTTCATCTTTCCGCATTGTTTCATCTTTCATCTTTCCGCATTGTTTCATCTTTCATCTTTCCGCATTGTTTCTTCTTTCATCTTTCCGCATTGTTTCATCTTTCATCTTTCCGCATTGTTTCATCTTTCATCTTTCCGCATTCTTTCATCTTTCATCTTTCCGCATTGTTTCATCTTTCATCTTTCCGCTTTGTTTCATCTTTCATCTTCCGCATTCTTTCATCTTTCATCTTTCCGCATTGTTTCATCTTTCATCTTTCCGCATTTTTTCATCTTTCATCTTTCCGCATTGTTTCATCTTTCCGCAGTGTTTCATCTTTCCGCATTGTTTCATCTTTCCGCATTGTTTCATCTTTCATCTTTCCGCATTGTTTCATCTTTCATCTTTCCGCATTCTTTCATCTTTCATCTTTCGGCATTGTTTCATCTTTCATCTTTCCGCATTGTTTCATCCTTTCATCTTTCCGCATTCTTTCATCTTTCATCTTTCCGCATTGTTTCATCTTTCATCTTTCCGCAATGTTTCATCTTTCATCTTTCCGCATTGTTTCATCTTTCATCTTTCCGCATTCTTTCATCTTTCATCTTTCCGCATTGTTTCATCTTTCATCTTTCCGCATTGTTTCATCTTTCATCTTTCCGCATTGTTTCATCTTTCATCTTTCCGCATTCTTTCATCTTTCATCTTTCCGCAATCTTTCATCTTTCATCTTTCCGCATTGTTTCATCTTTCATCTTCCGCATTCTTTCATCTTTCATCTTTCCGCATTGTTTCATCTTTCATCTTTCCGCATTGTATCATCTTTCATCTTTCCGCAATCTTTCATCTTTCATCTTTCCGCATTGTTTCATCTTTCATCTTCCGCATTCTTTCATCTTTCATCTTTCCGCATTGTTTCATCTATCATCTTTCCGCATTCTTTCATGTTTCATCTTTCCGCAATCTTTCATCTTTCATCTTTCCGCATTGTTTCATCTTTCATCTTCCGCATTGTTTCATCTTTCATCTTTCCGCATTGTTTCATCTTTCATCTTTCCGCATTGTTTCATCTTTCATCTTTCCGCATTGTTTCATCTTTCATCTTTCCGCATTGTTTCATCTTTCATCTTTCCGCATTGTTTCATCTTTCATCTTTCCGCATTCTTTCATCTTTCATCTTTCCGCAATCTTTCATCTTTCATCTTTCCGCATTGTTTCATCTTTCATCTTCCGCATTCTTTCATCTTTCATCTTTCCGCATTGTTTCATCTTTCATCTTTCCGCATTGTTTCATCTTTCATCTTTCCGCATTGTTTCATCTTTCCGCAGTGTTTCATCTTTCCGCATTGTTTCATCTTTCCGCATTGTTTCATCTTTCATCTTTCCGCATTGTTTCATCTTTCATCTTTCCGCATTCTTTCATCTTTCATCTTTCCGCATTGTTTCATCTTTCATCTTTCCGCATTTTTTCATCTTTCATCTTTCCGCATTGTTTCATCTTTCCGCAGTGTTTCATCTTTCCGCATTGTTTCATCTTTCCGCATTGTTTCATCTTTCATCTTTCCGCATTGTTTCATCTTTCATCTTTCCGCATTCTTTCATCTTTCATCTTTCCGCATTGTTTCATCTTTCATCTTTCCGCATTGTTTCATCTTTCATCTTCCGCATTCTTTCATCTTTCATCTTTCCGCATTTTTTCATCTTTCATCTTTCCGCATTGTTTCATCTTTCATCTTTCCGCATTGTTTCATCTTTCATCTTTCCACATTGTTTCATCTTTCATCTTTCCGCATTCTTTCATCTTTCATCTTTCCGCATTGTTTCATCTTTCCGCATTGTTTCATCTTTCCGAATTGTTTCATCTTTCATCTTTCCGCATTGTTTCATCTTTCATCTTTCCGCATTGTTTCATCTTTCCGAATTGTTTCATCTTTCATCTTTCCGCATTGTTTCATCTTTCATCTTTCCGCATTGTTTCATCTTTCATCTTTCCGCATTGTTTCATCTTTCATCTTTCCGCATTGTTTCATCTTTCATCTTTCCGCATTCTTTCATCTTTCATCTTTCCGCATTGTTTCATCTTTCATCTTTCCGCAATGTTTCATCTTTCATCTTTCCGCATTGTTTCATCTTTCATCTTTCCGCATTCTTTCATCTTTCATCTTTCCGCATTGTTTCATCTTTCATCTTTCCGCATTGTTTCATCTTTCATCTTTCCGCATTGTTTCATCTTTCCGCATTGTTTCATCTTTCATCTTTCCGAATTTTTTCATCTTTCATCTTTCCGCATTGTTTCATCTTTCATCTTTCCGCATTGTTTCATCTTTCATCTTTCCGCATTGTTTGATCTTTCATCTTTCCGCATTCTTTCATCTTTCATCTTTCCGCATTCTTTCATCTTTCATCTTTCCGCATTGTTTCATCTTTCATCTTTCCGCATTGTTTCATCTTTCATCTTTCCGCATTGTTTCATCTTTCATCTTCCGCATTCTTTCATCTTTCATCTTTCCGCATTGTTTCATCTTTCATCTTTAATCTTTCATCTTTCCGCATTCTTTCATCTTTCATCTTTCCGCATTGTTTCATCTTTCATCTTTCCGCATTGTTTCATCTTTCATCTTTCCGCATTGTTTCATCTTTCATCGTTCCGCATTGTTTCACCTTTCATCTTTCCGCATTCTTTCATCTTTCATCTTTCCGCATTCTTTCATCTTTCATCTTTCCGCATGGTTTCATCTTTCATCTTCCGCATTCTTTCATCTTTCATCTTTCCGCATTGTTTCATCTTTCATCTTTCCGCATTGTTTCATCTTTCATCTTTCCGCATTCTTTCATCTTTCATCTTTCCGCATTGTTTCATCTTTCATCTTTCCGCATTGTTTCATCTTTCATCTTTCCGCATTGTTTCATCTTTCCGCATTGTTTCATCTTTCATCTTTCCGCATTTTTTCATCTTTCATCTTTCCGCATTGTTTCATCTTTCATCTTTCCGCATTGTTTCATCTTTCATCTTTCCGCATTGTTTCATCTTTCATCTTTCCGCATTGTTTCATCTTTCATCTTTCCGCATTCTTTCATCTTTCATCTTTCCGCATTGTTTCATCTTTCATCTTTCCGCATTGTTTCATCTTTCATCTTTCCGCATTGTTTCATCTTTCATCTTTCCGCATTGTTTCATCTTTCATCTTTCCGCATTCTTTCATCTTTCATCTTTCCGCATTGTTTCATCTTTCATCTTCCGCATTCTTTCATCTTTCATCTTTCCGCTTGTTTCATCTTTCATCTTTCCTCATTGTTTCATCTTTCATCTTTCCGCATTGTTTCATCTTTCATCTTTTTGCATTGTTTCATCTTTCATCTTTCCGCATTGTTTCATCTTTCATCTTTCCGCATTGTTTCATCTTTCATCTTTCCGCATTGTTTCATCTTTCATCTTTCCGCATTCTTTCATCTTTCATCTTTCCGCATTGTTCCATCTTTCATCTTTCCGCATTCTTTCATCTTTCATCTTTCCGCATTGTTTCATCTTTCATCTTTCCGCATTGTTTCATCTTTCATCTTTCCGCATTGTTTCATCTTTCATCTTTCCGCATTGTTTCATCTTTCATCTTCCGCATTCTTTCATCTTTCATCTTTCCGCATTGTTTCATCATTCATCTTTCCGCATTTTTTCATCTTTCATCTTTCCGCATTGTTTCATCTTTCCGCAGTGTTTCATCTTTTCGCATTGTTTCATCTTTCCGCATTGTTTCATCTTTCATCTTTCCGCATTGTTTCATCTTTCATCTTTCCGCATTCTTTCATCTTTCATCTTTCCGCATTGTTTCATCTTTCATCTTTCCGCATTGTTTCATCCTTTCATCTTTCCGCATTCTTTCATCTTTCATCTTTCCGCATTGTTTCATCTTTCATCTTTCCGCATTGTTTCATCTTTCCGCATTGTTTCATCTTTCATCTTCCGCATTCTTTCATCTTTCATCTTTCCGCATTGTTTCATCTTTCATCTTTCATCTTTCATCTTTCCGCATTGTTTCATCTTTCATCTTTCCGCATTGTTTCATCTTTCATCTTTCCGCATTGTTTCATCTTTCATCTTTCCGCATTGTTTCATCTTTCATCTTTCCGCATTGTTTCATCTTTCATCTTTCCGCATTGTTTCATCTTTCATCTTTCCGCATTCTTTAATCTTTCATCTTTCCGCATTGTTTCATCTTTCATCTTTCCGCATTCTTTCATCTTTCATCTTTCCGCATTGTTTCATCTTTCATCTTTCCGCATTCTTTCATCTTTCATCTTTCCGCATTGTTTCATCTTTCATCTTTCCGCATTGTTTCATCTTTCATCTTCCGCATTCTTTCATCTTTCATCTTTCCGCATTGTTTCATCTTTCATCTTTCCGCATTTTTTCATCTTTCATCTTTCCGCATTGTTTCATCTTTCCGCAGTGTTTCATCTTTCCGCATTGTTTCATCTTTCCGCATTGTTTCATCTTTCATCTTTCCGCATTGTTTCATCTTTCATCTTTCCGCATTCTTTCATCTTTCATCTTTCCGCATTGTTTCATCTTTCATCTTTCCGCATTGTTTCATCCTTTCATCTTTCCGCATTCTTTCATCTTTCATCTTTCCGCATTGTTTCATCTTTCATCTTTCCGCATTGTTTCATCTTTCCGCATTGTTTCATCTTTCATCTTCCGCATTCTTTCATCTTTCATCTTTCCGCATTCTTTCATCTTTCATCTTTCCGCATTGTTTCATCTATCATCTTTCCGCATTGTTTCATCTTTCACCTTTCCGCATTGTTTCATCTTTCCGCATTGTTTCATCTTTCCGCATTGTTTCATCTTTCCGCATTGTTTCATCTTTCCGCATTGTTTCATCTTTCCGCATTGTTTCATCTTTCCGCATTGTTTCATCTTTCCGCATTGTTTCATCTTTCCGCATTGTTTCATCTTTCCGCATTGTTTCATCTTTCATCTTCCGCATTCTTTCATCTTTCATCTTTCCGCATTGTTTCATCTTTCATCTTTCCGCATTGTTTCATCTTTCATCTTTCCGCATTGTTTCATCCTTCATCTTTCCGCATTGTTTCATCTTTCATCTTCAGCATTCTTTCCTCTTTCATCTTTCCGCATTGTTTCATCTTTCATCTTTCCGCATTGTTTCATCTTTCATCTTTCCGCATTTTTTCATCTTTCATCTTTCCGCATTGTTTCATCTTTCCGCAGTGTTTCATCTTTCCGCATTGTTTCATCTTTCCGCATTGTTTCATCTTTCATCTTTCCGCATTGTTTCATCTTTCATCTTTCCGCATTCTTTCATCTTTCATCTTTCCGCATTGTTTCATCTTTCATCTTTCCGCATTGTTTCATCCTTTCATCTTTCCGCATTCTTTCATCTTTTATCTTTCCGCATTGTTTCATCTTTCATCTTTCCGCATTGTTTCATCTTTCATCTTTCCGCATTGTTTCATCTTTCCGCATTGTTTCATCTTTCATCTTCCGCATTCTTTCATCTTTCATCTTTCCGCATTGTTTCATCTTTCATCTTTCCGCATTGTTTCATCCTTTCATCTTTCCGCATTCTTTCATCTTTCATCTTTCCGCATTGTTTCATCTTTCATCTTTCCGCATTGTTTCATCTTTCCGCATTGTTTCATCTTTCATCTTCCGCATTCTTTCATCTTTCATCTTTCCGCATTCTTTCATCTTTCATCTTTCCGCATTCTTTCATCTTTCATCTTTCCGCATTGTTTCATCTTTCATCTTTCCGCATTGTTTCATCTTTCATCTTTCCGCATTGTTTCATCTTTCATCTTCCGCATTCTTTCATCTTTCATCTTTCCGCATTGTTTCATCTTTCATCTTTCCGCATTTTTTCATCTTTCATCTATCCGCATTGTTTCATCTTTCCGCAGTGTTTCATCTTTCCGCATTGTTTCATCTTTCCGCATTGTTTCATCTTTCATCTTTCCGCATTGTTTCATCTTTCATCTTTCCGCATTCTTTCATCTTTCATCTTTCCGCATTGTTTCATCTTTCATCTTTCCGCATTGTTTCATCCTTTCATCTTTCCGCATTCTTTCATCTTTCATCTTTCCGCATTGTTTCATCTTTCATCTTTCCGCATTGTTTCATCTTTCCGCATTGTTTCATCTTTCATCTTCCGCATTCTTTCATCTTTCATCTTTCCGCATTCTTTCATCTTTCATCTTTCCGCATTCTTTCATCTTTCATCTTTCCGCATTGTTTCATCTTTCATCTTTCCGCATTGTTTCATCTTTCATCTTTCCGCATTGTTTCATCTTTCATCTTTCCGCATTGTTTCATCTTTCATCTTTCCGCATTGTTTCATCTTTCATCTTTCCGCATTGTTTCATCTTTCATCTTTCCGCATTGTTTCATCTTTCCGCATTGTTTCATCTTTCATCTTTCCGCATTTTTTCATCTTTCATCTTCCGCATTCTTTCATCTTTCATCTTTCCGCATTGTTTCATCTTTCATCTTTCCGCATTTTTTCATCTTTTATCTTTCCGCATTGTTTCATCTTTCCGCAGTGTTTCATTTTTCCGCATTGTTTCATCTTTCCGCATTGTTTCATCTTTCATCTTTCCGCATTGTTTCATCTTTCATCTTTCCGCATTCTTTCATCTTTCATCTTTCCGCATTGTTTCATCTTTCATCTTTCCGCATTGTTTCATCCTTTCATCTTTCCGCATTCTTTCATCTTTCATCTTTCCGCATTGTTTCATCTTTCATCTTTCCACATTGTTTCATCTTTCCGCATTGTTTCATCTTTCCGCATTGTTTCATCTTTCCGCATTGTTTCATCTTTCATCTTCCGCATTCTTTCATCTTTCATCTTTCCGCATTGTTTCATCTTTCATCTTTCCGCATTGTTTCATCTTTCATCTTTCCGCAATCTTTCATCTTTCATCTTTCCGCATTGTTTCATCTTTCATCTTCCGCATTCTTTCATCTTTCATCTTTCGTCTTTCCGCATTGTTTCATCTTTCATCTTTCCGCATTGTTTCATCTTTCATCTTTCCGCATTGTTCCATCTTTCATCTTTCCGCATTCTTTCATCTTTCATCTTTCCGCAATCTTTCATCTTTCATCTTTCCGCATTGTTTCATCTTTCATCTTCCGCATTCTTTCATCTTTCATCTTTCCGCATTGTTTCATCTTTCATCTTTCCGCATTGTTTCATCTTTCATCTTTCCGCATTGTTTCATCTTTCATCTTTCCGCATTGTTTCATCTTTCATCTTTCCGCATTGTTTCATCTTTCATCTTTCCGCATTGTTTCTTCTTTCATCTTTCCGCATTGTTTCATCTTTCATCTTTCCGCATTGTTTCATCTTTCATCTTTCCGCATTCTTTCATCTTTCATCTTTCCGCATTGTTTCATCTTTCATCTTTCCGCATTCATTCATCTTTCATCTTTCCGCATTGTTTCATCTTTCATCTTTCCGCATTGTTTCATCTTTCATCTTTCCGCATTGTTTCATCTTTCATCTTTCCGCTTTGTTTCATCTTTCATCTTCCGCATTCTTTCATCTTTCATCTTTCCGCATTGTTTCATCTTTCATCTTTCCGCATTTTTTCATCTTTCATCTTTCCGCATTGTTTCATCTTTCCGCAGTGTTTCATCTTTCCGCATTGTTTCATCTTTCCGCATTGTTTCATCTTTCATCTTTCCGCATTGTTTCATCTTTCATCTTTCCGCATTGTTTCATCTTTCATCTTTCCGCATTCTTTCATCTTTCATCTTTCCGCAATCTTTCATCTTTCATCTTTCCGCATTGTTTCATCTTTCATCTTCCGCATTCTTTCATCTTTCATCTTTCCGCATTGTTTCATCTTTCATCTTTCCGCATTGTATCATCTTTCATCTTTCCGCAATCTTTCATCTTTCATCTTTCCGCATTGTTTCATCTTTCATCTTCCGCATTCTTTCATCTTTCATCTTTCCGCATTGTTTCATCTTTCATCTTTCCGCATTCTTTCATGTTTCATCTTTCCGCAATCTTTCATCTTTCATCTTTCCGCATTGTTTCATCTTTCATCTTCCGCATTGTTTCATCTTTCATCTTTCCGCATTGTTTCATCTTTCATCTTTCCGCATTGTTTCATCTTTCATCTTTCCGCATTGTTTCATCTTTCATCTTTCCGCATTGTTTCATCTTTCATCTTTCCGCATTGTTTCATCTTTCATCTTTCCGCATTCTTTCATCTTTCATCTTTCCGCAATCTTTCATCTTTCATCTTTCCGCATTGTTTCATCTTTCATCTTCCGCATTCTTTCATCTTTCATCTTTCCGCATTGTTTCATCTTTCATCTTTCCGCGTTGTTTCATCTTTCATCTTTCCGCATTGTTTCATCTTTCCGCAGTGTTTCATCTTTCCGCATTGTTTCATCTTTCCGCATTGTTTCATCTTTCATCTTTCCGCATTGTTTCATCTTTCATCTTTCCGCATTCTTTCATCTTTCATCTTTCCGCATTGTTTCATCTTTCATCTTTCCGCATTTTTTCATCTTTCATCTTTCCGCATTGTTTCATCTTTCCGCAGTGTTTCATCTTTCCGCATTGTTTCATCTTTCCGCATTGTTTCATCTTTCATCTTTCCGCATTGTTTCATCTTTCATCTTTCCGCATTCTTTCATCTTTCATTTTTCCGCATTGTTTCATCTTTCATCTTTCCGCATTGTTTCATCTTTCATCTTCCGCATTCTTTCATCTTTCATCTTTCCGCATTTTTTCATCTTTCATCTTTCCGCATTGTTTCATCTTTCATCTTTCCGCATTGTTTCATCTTTCATCTTTCCACATTGTTTCATCTTTCATCTTTCCGCATTCTTTCATCTTTCATCTTTCCGCATTGTTTCATCTTTCCGCATTGTTTCATCTTTCCGAATTGTTTCATCTTTCATCTTTCCGCATTGTTTCATCTTTCATCTTTCCGCATTGTTTCGTCTTTCCGAATTGTTTCATCTTTCATCTTTCCGCATTGTTTCATCTTTCATCTTTCCGCATTGTTTCATCTTTCATCTTTCCGCATTGTTTCATCTTTCATCTTTCCGCATTGTTTCATCTTTCATCTTTCCTCATTCTTTCATCTTTCATCTTTCCGCATTGTTTCATCTTTCATCTTTCCGCAATGTTTCATCTTTCATCTTTCCGCATTGTTTCATCTTTCATCTTTCCGCATTCTTTCATCTTTCATCTTTCCGCATTGTTTCATCTTTCATCTTTCCGCATTGTTTCATCTTTCATCTTTCCGCATTGTTTCATCTTTCCGCATTGTTTCATCTTTCATCTTTCCGAATTTTTTCATCTTTCATCTTTCCGCATTGTTTCATCTTTCATCTTTCCGCATTGTTTCATCTTTCATCTTTCCGCATTGTTTGATCTTTCATCTTTCCGCATTCTTTCATCTTTCATCTTTCCGCATTCTTTCATCTTTCATCTTTCCGCATTGTTTCATCTTTCATCTTTCCGCATTGTTTCATCTTTCATCTTTCCGCATTGTTTCATCTTTCATCTTCCGCATTCTTTCATCTTTCATCTTTCCGCATTGTTTCATCTTTCATCTTTAATCTTTCATCTTTCCGCATTCTTTCATCTTTCATCTTTCCGCATTGTTTCATCTTTCATCTTTCCGCATTGTTTCATCTTTCATCTTTCCGCATTGTTTCATCTTTCATCGTTCCGCATTGTTTCACCTTTCATCTTTCCGCATTCTTTCATCTTTCATCTTTCCGCATTCTTTCATCTTTCATCTTTCCGCATTGTTTCATCTTTCATCTTCCGCATTCTTTCATCTTTCATCTTTCCGCATTGTTTCATCTTTCATCTTTCCGCATTGTTTCATCTTTCATCTTTCCGCATTCTTTCATCTTTCATCTTTCCGCATTGTTTCATCTTTCATCTTTCCGCATTGTTTCATCTTTCATCTTTCCGCATTGTTTCATCTTTCCGCATTGTTTCATCTTTCATCTTTCCGCATTTTTTCATCTTCCATCTTTCCGCATTGTTTCATCTTTCATCTTTCCGCATTGTTTCATCTTTCATCTTTCCGCATTGTTTCATCTTTCATCTTTCCGCATTGTTTCATCTTTCATCTTTCCGCATTCTTTCATCTTTCATCTTTCCGCATTCTTTCATCTTTCATCTTTCCGCATTGTTTCATCTTTCATCTTTCCGCATTGTTTCATCTTTCATCTTTCCGCATTGTTTCATCTTTCATCTTTCCGCATTCTTTCATCTTTCATCTTTCCGCATTGTTTCATCTTTCATCTTCCGCATTCTTTCATCTTTCATCTTTCCGCTTGTTTCATCTTTCATCTTTCCTCATTGTTTCATCTTTCATCTTTCCGCATTGTTTCATCTTTCATCTTTTTGCATTGTTTCATCTTTCATCTTTCCGCATTGTTTCATCTTTCATCTTTCCGCATTTGTTTCATCTTTCATCTTTCCGCATTGTTTCATCTTTCATCTTTCCGCATTCTTTCATCTTTCATCTTTCCGCATTGTTTCATCTTTCATCTTTCCGCATTCTTTCATCTTTCATCTTTCCGCATTGTTTCATCTTTCATCTTTCCGCATTGTTTCATCTTTCATCTTTCCGCATTGTTTCATCTTTCATCTTTCCGCATTGTTTCATCTTTCATCTTCCGCATTCTTTCATCTTTCATCTTTCCGCATTGTTTCATCATTCATCTTTCCGCATTTTTTCATCTTTCATCTTTCCGCATTGTTTCATCTTTCCGCAGTGTTTCATCTTTCCGCATTGTTTCATCTTTCCGCATTGTTTCATCTTTCATCTTTCCGCATTGTTTCATCTTTCATCTTTCCGCATTCTTTCATCTTTCATCTTTCCGCATTGTTTCATCTTTCATCTTTCCGCATTGTTTCATCTTTCCGCATTGTTTCATCTTTCATCTTCCGCATTCTTTCATCTTTCATCTTTCCGCATTGTTTCATCTTTCATCTTTCATCTTTCATCTTTCCGCATTCTTTCATCTTTCATCTTTCCGCATTCTTTCATCTTTCATCTTTCCGCATTGTTTCATCTATCATCTTTCCGCATTGTTTCATCTTTCATCTTTCCGCATTGTTTCATCTTTCATCTTCCGCATTCTTTCATCTTTCATCTTTCCGCATTGTTTCATCTTTCATCTTTCCGCATTTTTTCATCTTTCATCTTTCCGCATTGTTTCATCTTTCCGCAGTGTTTCATCTTTCCGCATTGTTTCATCTTTCCGCATTGTTTCATCTTTCATCTTTCCGCATTGTTTCATCTTTCATCTTTCCGCATTCTTTCATCTTTCATCTTTCCGCATTGTTTCATCTTTCATCTTTCCGCATTGTTTCATCCTTTCATCTTTCCGCATTCTTTCATCTTTCATCTTCCCGCATTGTTTCATCTTTCATCTTTCCGCATTGTTTCATCTTTCCGCATTGTTTCATCTTTCATCTTCCGCATTCTTTCATCTTTCATCTTTCCGCATTCTTTCATCTTTCATCTTTCCGCATTGTTTCATCTATCATCTTTCCGCATTGTTTCATCTTTCACCTTTCCGCATTGTTTCATCTTTCCGCATTGTTTCATCTTTCCGCATTGTTTCATCTTTCCGCATTGTTTCATCTTTCCGCATTGTTTCATCTTTCCGCATTGTTTCATCTTTCCGCATTGTTTCATCTTTCCGCATTGTTTCATCTTTCATCTTCCGCATTCTTTCATCTTTCATCTTTCCGCATTGTTTCATCTTTCATCTTTCCGCATTGTTTCATCTTTCATCTTTCCGCATTGTTTCATCCTTCATCTTTCCGCATTGTTTCATCTTTCATCTTCAGCATTCTTTCCTCTTTCATCTTTCCGCATTGTTTCATCTTTCATCTTTCCGCATTGTTTCATCTTTCATCTTTCCGCATTTTTTCATCTTTCATCTTTCCGCATTGTTTCATCTTTCCGCAGTGTTTCATCTTTCCGCATTGTTTCATCTTTCCGCATTGTTTCATCTTTCATCTTTCCGCATTGTTTCATCTTTCATCTTTCCGCATTCTTTCATCTTTCATCTTTCCGCATTGTTTCATCTTTCATCTTTCCGCATTGTTTCATCCTTTCATCTTTCCGCATTCTTTCATCTTTTATCTTTCCGCATTGTTTCATCTTTCATCTTTCCGCATTGTTTCATCTTTCCGCATTGTTTCATCTTTCATCTTCCGCATTCTTTCATCTTTCATCTTTCCGCATTGTTTCATCTTTCATCTTTCCGCATTGTTTCATCCTTTCATCTTTCCGCATTCTTTCATCTTTCATCTTTCCGCATTGTTTCATCTTTCATCTTTCCGCATTGTTTCATCTTTCCGCATTGTTTCATCTTTCATCTTCCGCATTCTTTCATCTTTCATCTTTCCGCATTCTTTCATCTTTCATCTTTCCGCATTCTTTCATCTTTCATCTTTCCGCATTGTTTCATCTTTCATCTTTCCGCATTGTTTCATCTTTCATCTTTCCGCATTGTTTCATCTTTCATCTTCCGCATTCTTTCATCTTTCATCTTTCCGCATTGTTTCATCTTTCATCTTTCCGCATTTTTTCATCTTTCATCTATCCGCATTGTTTCATCTTTCCGCAGTGTTTCATCTTTCCGCATTGTTTCATCTTTCCGCATTGTTTCATCTTTCATCTTTCCGCATTGTTTCATCTTTCATCTTTCCGCATTCTTTCATCTTTCATCTTTCCGCATTGTTTCATCTTTCATCTTTCCGCATTGTTTCATCCTTTCATCTTTCCGCATTCTTTCATCTTTCATCTTTCCGCATTGTTTCATCTTTCATCTTTCCGCATTGTTTCATCTTTCCGCATTGTTTCATCTTTCATCTTCCGCATTCTTTCATCTTTCATCTTTCCGCATTCTTTCATCTTTCATCTTTCCGCATTCTTTCATCTTTCATCTTTCCGCATTGTTTCATCTTTCATCTTTCCGCATTGTTTCATCTTTCATCTTTCCGCATTGTTTCATCTTTCATCTTTCCGCATTGTTTCATCTTTCATCTTTCCGCATTGTTTCATCTTTCATCTTTCCGCATTGTTTCATCTTTCCGCATTGTTTCATCTTTCATCTTTCCGCATTTTTTCATCTTTCATCTTCCGCATTCTTTCATCTTTCATCTTTCCGCATTGTTTCATCTTTCATCTTTCCGCATTTTTTCATCTTTTATCTTTCCGCATTGTTTCATCTTTCCGCAGTGTTTCATTTTTCCGCATTGTTTCATCTTTCCGCATTGTTTCATCTTTCATCTTTCCGCATTGTTTCATCTTTCATCTTTCCGCATTCTTTCATCTTTCATCTTTCCGCATTGTTTCATCTTTCATCTTTCCGCATTGTTTCATCCTTTCATCTTTCCGCATTCTTTCATCTTTCATCTTTCCGCATTGTTTCATCTTTCATCTTTCCACATTGTTTCATCTTTCCGCATTGTTTCATCTTTCCGCATTGTTTCATCTTTCCGCATTGTTTCATCTTTCATCTTCCGCATTCTTTCATCTTTCATCTTTCCGCATTGTTTCATCTTTCATCTTTCCGCATTGTTTCATCTTTCATCTTTCCGCAATCTTTCATCTTTCATCTTTCCGCATTGTTTCATCTTTCATCTTCCGCATTCTTTCATCTTTCATCTTTCGTCTTTCCGCATTGTTTCATCTTTCATCTTTCCGCATTGTTTCATCTTTCATCTTTCCGCATTGTTTCATCTTTCATCTTTCCGCATTCTTTCATCTTTCATCTTTCCGCAATCTTTCATCTTTCATCTTTCCGCATTGTTTCATCTTTCATCTTCCGCATTCTTTCATCTTTCATCTTTCCGCATTGTTTCATCTTTCATCTTTCCGCATTGTTTCATCTTTCATCTTTCCGCATTGTTTCATCTTTCATCTTTCCGCATTGTTTCATCTTTCATCTTTCCGCATTGTTTCATCTTTCATCTTTCCGCATTGTTTCTTCTTTCATCTTTCCGCATTGTTTCATCTTTCATCTTTCCGCATTGTTTCATCTTTCATCTTTCCGCATTCTTTCATCTTTCATCTTTCCGCATTGTTTCATCTTTCATCTTTCCGCATTCATTCATCTTTCATCTTTCCGCATTGTTTCATCTTTCATCTTTCCGCATTGTTTCATCTTTCATCTTTCCGCATTGTTTCATCTTTCATCTTTCCGCTTTGTTTCATCTTTCATCTTCCGCATTCTTTCATCTTTCATCTTTCCGCATTGTTTCATCTTTCATCTTTCCGCATTTTTTCATCTTTCATCTTTCCGCATTGTTTCATCTTTCCGCAGTGTTTCATCTTTCCGCATTGTTTCATCTTTCCGCATTGTTTCATCTTTCATCTTTCCGCATTGTTTCATCTTTCATCTTTCCGCATTCTTTCATCTTTCATCTTTCGGCATTGTTTCATCTTTCATCTTTCCGCATTGTTTCATCCTTTCATCTTTCCGCATTCTTTCATCTTTCATCTTTCCGCATTGTTTCATCTTTCATCTTTCCGCAATGTTTCATCTTTCATCTTTCCGCATTGTTTCATCTTTCATCTTTCCGCATTCTTTCATCTTTCATCTTTCCGCATTGTTTCATCTTTCATCTTCCCGCATTGTTTCATCTTTCATCTTTCCGCATTGTTTCATCTTTCATCTTTCCGCATTCTTTCATCTTTCATCTTTCCGCAATCTTTCATCTTTCATCTTTCCGCATTGTTTCATCTTTCATCTTCCGCATTCTTTCATCTTTCATCTTTCCGCATTGTTTCATCTTTCATCTTTCCGCATTGTTTCATCTTTCATCTTTCCGCAATCTTTCATCTTTCATCTTTCCTCATTGTTTCATCTTTCATCTTCCGCATTCTTTCATCTTTCATCTTTCCGCATTGTTTCATCTTTCATCTTTCCGCATTCTTTCATCTTTCATCTTTCCGCAATCTTTCATCTTTCATCTTTCCGCATTGTTTCATCTTTCATCTTCCGCATTCTTTCATCTTTCATCTTTCCGCATTGTTTCATCTTTCATCTTTCCGCATTGTTTCATCTTTCATCTTTCCGCATTCTTTCATCTTTCATCTTTCCGCATTGTTTCATCTTTCATCTTTCCGCATTGTTTCATCTTTCATCTTTCCGCATTGTTTCATCTTTCATCTTTCCGCATTGTTTCATCTTTCATCTTTCCGCATTGTTTCATCTTTCATCTTTCCGCATTGTTTCATCTTTCATCTTTCCGCATTGTTTCATCTTTCCGCATTGTTTCATCTTTCATCTTTCCGCATTTTTTCATCTTTCATCTTCCGCATTCTTTCATCTTTCATCTTTCCGCATTGTTTCATCTTTCATCTTTCCGCATTTTTTCATCTTTTATCTTTCCGCATTGTTTCATCTTTCCGCAGTGTTTCATTTTTCCGCATTGTTTCATCTTTCCGCATTGTTTCATCTTTCATCTTTCCGCATTGTTTCATCTTTCATCTTTCCGCATTGTTTCATCTTTCATCTTTCCGCATTGTTTCATCTTTCATCTTTCCGCATTGTTTCATCTTTCATCTTTCCGCATTGTTTCATCTTTCATCTTTCCGCATTCTTTCATCTTTCATCTTTCCGCATTGTTTCATCTTTCATCTTTCCGCAATGTTTCATCTTTCATCTTTCCGCATTGTTTCATCTTTCATCTTTCCGCATTCTTTCATCTTTCATCTTTCCGCATTGTTTCATCTTTCATCTTTCCGCATTGTTTCATCTTTCATCTTTCCGCATTGTTTCATCTTTCATCTTTCCGAATTTTTTCATCTTTCATCTTTCCGCATTGTTTCATCTTTCATCTTTCCGCATTGTTTCATCTTTCATCTTTCCGCATTGTTTGATCTTTCATCTTTCCGCATTCTTTCATCTTTCATCTTTCCGCATTCTTTCATCTTTCATCTTTCCGCATTGTTTCATCTTTCATCTTTCCGCATTGTTTCATCTTTCATCTTTCCGCATTGTTTCATCTTTCCGCATTGTTTCATCTTTCATCTTCCGCATTCTTTCATCTTTCATCTTTCCGCATTGTTTCATCTTTCATCTTTAATCTTTCATCTTTCCGCATTCTTTCATCTTTCATCTTTCCGCATTGTTTCATCTTTCATCTTTCCGCATTGTTTCATCTTTCATCTTTCCGCATTCTTTCATCTTTCATCTTTCCGCATTGTTTCATCTTTCATCTTCCGCATTCTTTCATCTTTCATCTTTCCGCATTGTTTCATCTTTCATCTTTCCGCATTGTTTCATCTTTCATCTTTCCGCATTCTTTCATCTTTCATCTTTCCGCATTGTTTCATCTTTCAACTTTCCGCATTGTTTCGTCTTTCATCTTTCCGCATTGTTTCATCTTTCCGCATTGTTTCATCTTTCATCTTTCCGCATTGTTTCATCTTTCATCTTTCCGCATTCTTTCATCTTTCATCTTTCCGCATTGTTTCATCTTTCATCTTCCGCATTCTTTCATCTTTCATCTTTCCGCATTGTTTCATCTTTCATCTTCCGCATTCTTTCATCTTTCATCTTTCCGCATTGTTTCATCATTCATCTTTCCGCATTTTTTCATCTTTCATCTTTCCGCATTGTTTCATCTTTCCGCAGTGTTTCATCTTTCCGCATTGTTTCATCTTTCCGCATTGTTTCATCTTTGATCTTTCCGCATTGTTTCATCTTTCATCTTTCCGCATTCTTTCATCTTTCATCTTTCCGCATTGTTTCATCTTTCATCTTTCCGCATTGTTTCATCCTTTCATCTTTCCGCATTCTTTCATCTTTCATCTTTCCGCATTGTTTCATCTTTCATCTTTCCGCATTGTTTCATCTTTCCGCATTGTTTCATCTTTCATCTTCCGCATTCTTTCATCTTTCATCTTTCCGCATTGTTTCATCTTTCATCTTTCATCTTTCATCTTTCCGCATTCTTTCATCTTTCATCTTTCCGCATTGTTTCATCTTTCATCTTTCCGCATTGTTTCATCTTTCATCTTTCGGCATTGTTTCATCTTTCATCTTTCCGCATTCTTTCATCTTTCATCTTTCCGCATTCTTTCATCTTTCATCTTTCCGCATTGTTTCATCTTTCATCTTTCCGCATTGTTTCATCTTTCATCTTTCCGCATTGTTTCATCTTTCATCTTTCCGCATTGTTTCATCTTTCATCTTTCCGCATTCTTTCATCTTTCATCTTTCCGCATTCTTTCATCTTTCATCTTTCCGCATTCTTTCATCTTTCATCTTTCCGCATTGTTTCATCTTTCATCTTTCCGCATTGTTTCATCTTTTATCTTTCCGCATTGTTTCATCTTTCATCTTCCGCATTCTTTCATCTTTCATCTTTCCGCATTGTTTCATCTTTCATCTTTCCGCATTGTTTCATCTTTCATCTTCCGCATTCTTTCATCTTTCATCTTTCCGCATTGTTTCATCTTTCATCTTTCCGCATTCTTTCATCTTTCATCTTTCCGCATTGTTTCATCTTTCATCTCTCCGCATTCTTTCATCTTTCATCTTTCCGCATTGTTTCATCTTTCATCTTTCCGCATTGTTTCATCTTTCATCTTTCCGCATTGTTTCATCTTTCATCTTTCCGCATTGTTTCATCTTTCATCTTTCCGCATTGTTTCATCTTTCATCTTTCCGCATTGTTTCATCTTTCATCTTTCCGCATTGTTTCATCTTTCATCTTTCCGCATTCTTTAATCTTTCATCTTACCGCATTGTTTCATCTTTCATCTTTCCGCATTCTTTCATCTTTCATCTTTCCGCATTGTTTCATCTTTCATCTTTCCGCATTCTTTCATCTTTCATCTTTCCGCATTGTTTCATCTTTCATCTTTCCGCATTGTTTCATCTTTCATCTTCCGCATTCTTTCATCTTTCATCTTTCCGCATTGTTTCATCTTTCATCTTTCCGCATTTTTTCATCTTTCATCTTTCCGCATTGTTTCATCTTTCCGCAGTGTTTCATCTTTCCGCATTGTTTCATCTTTCCGCATTGTTTCATCTTTCATCTTTCCGCATTGTTTCATCTTTCATCTTTCCGCATTCTTTCATCTTTCATCTTTCCGCATTTTTTCATCTTTCATCTTTCCGCATTGTTTCATCCTTTCATCTTTCCGCATTCTTTCATCTTTCATCTTTCCGCATTGTTTCATCTTTCATCTTTCCGCATTGTTTCATCTTTCCGCATTGTTTCATCTTTCATCTTCCGCATTCTTTCATCTTTCATCTTTCCGCATTCTTTCATCTTTCATCTTTCCGCATTGTTTCATCTATCATCTTTCCGCATTGTTTCATCTTTCATCTTTCCGCATTGTTTCATCTTTCCGCATTGTTTCATCTTTCCGCATTGTTTCATCTTTCCGCATTGTTTCATCTTTCCGCATTGTTTCATCTTTCCGCATTGTTTCATCTTTCCGCATTGTTTCATCTTTCCGCATTGTTTCATCTTTCCGCATTGTTTCATCTTTCCGCATTGTTTCATCTTTCCGCATTGTTTCATCTTTCCGCATTGTTTCATCTTTCCGCATTGTTTCATCTTTCCGCATTGTTTCATCTTTCCGCATTGTTTCATCTTTCATCTTCCGCATTCTTTCATCTTTCATCTTTCCGCATTGTTTCATCTTTCATCTTTCCGCATTGTTTCATCTTTCATCTTTCCGCATTGTTTCATCCTTCATCTTTCCGCATTGTTTCATCTTTCATCTTCAGCATACTTTCATCTTTCATCTTTCCGCATTGTTTCATCTTTCATCTTTCCGCATTGTTTCATCTTTCATCTTTCCGCATTTTTTCATCTTTCATCTTTCCGCATTGTTTCATCTTTCCGCAGTGTTTCATCTTTCCGCATTGTATCATCTTTCCGCATTGTTTCATCTTTCATCTTTCCGCATTGTTTCATCTTTCATCTTTCCGCATTCTTTCATCTTTCATCTTTCCGCATTGTTTCATCTTTCATCTTTCCGCATTGTTTCATCCTTTCATCTTTCCGCATTCTTTCATCTTTCATCTTTCCGCATTGTTTCATCTTTCATCTTTCCGCATTGTTTCATCTTTCATCTTTCCGCATTGTTTCATCTTTCATCTTTCCGCATTGTTTCATCTTTCATCTTTCCGCATTGTTTCATCTTTCATCTTTCCGCATTCTTTCATCTTTCATCTTTCCGCATTGTTTCATCTTTCATCTTTCCGCATTCTTTCATCTTTCATCTTTCCGCATTGTTTCATCTTTCATCTTTCCGCATTGTTTCATCTTTCATCTTTCCGCATTGTTTCATCTTTCATCTTCCGCATTCTTTCATCTTTCATCTTTCCGCATTGTTTCATCTTTCATCTTTCCGCATTTTTTCATCTTTCATCTATCCGCATTGTTTCATCTTTCCGCAGTGTTTCATCTTTCCGCATTGTTTCATCTTTCCGCATTGTTTCATCTTTCATCTTTCCGCATTGTTTCATCTTTCATCTTTCCGCATTCTTTCATCTTTCATCTTTCCGCATTGTTTCATCTTTCATCTTTCCGCATTGTTTCATCCTTTCATCTTTCCGCATTCTTTCATCTTTCATCTTTCCGCATTGTTTCATCTTTCATCTTTCCGCATTGTTTCATCTTTCCGCATTGTTTCATCTTTCATCTTCCGCATTCTTTCATCTTTCATCTTTCCGCATTCTTTCATCTTTCATCTTTCCGCATTCTTTCATCTTTCATCTTTCCGCATTGTTTCATCTTTCATCTTTCCGCATTGTTTCATCTTTCATCTTTCCGCATTGTTTCATCTTTCATTTTTCCGCATTCTTTCATCTTTCATCTTTCCGCATTGTTTCATCTTTCATCTTTCCGCATTGTTTCATCTTTCATCTTTCCGCATTGTTTCATCTTTCCGCATTGTTTCATCTTTCATCTTTCCGCATTTTTTCATCTTTCATCTTCCGCATTCTTTCATCTTTCATCTTTCCGCATTGTTTCATCTTTCATCTTTCCGCATTTTTTCATCTTTCATCTTTCCGCATTGTTTCATCTTTCCGCATTTTTTCATCTTTCATCTTTCCGCATTGTTTCATCTTTCCGCAGTGTTTCATTTTTCCGCATTGTTTCATCTTTCCGCATTGTTTCATCTTTCATCTTTCCGCATTGTTTCATCTTTCATCTTTCCGCATTCTTTCATCTTTCATCTTTCCGCATTGTTTCATCTTTCATCTTTCCGCATTGTTTCATCCTTTCATCTTTCCGCATTCTTTCATCTTTCATCTTTCCGCATTGTTTCATCTTTCATCTTTCCGCATTGTTTCATCTTTCCGCATTGTTTCATCTTTCCGCATTGTTTCATCTTTCATCTTCCGCATTCTTTCATCTTTCATCTTTCCGCATTCTTTCATCTTTCATCTTTCCGCATTCTTTCATCTTTCATCTTTCCGGATTGTTTCATCTTTCATCTTTCCGCATTGTTTCATCTTTCATCTTTCCGCATTGTTTCATCTTTCATCTTTCCGCATTCTTTCATCTTTCATCTTTCCGCATTGTTTCATCTTTCATCTTTCCGCATTGTTTCATCTTTCATCTTTCCGCATTGTTTCATCTTTCCGCATTGTTTCATCTTTCATCTTCCGCATTCTTTCATCTTTCATCTTTCCGCATTGTTTCATCTTTCATCTTTCCGCATTGTTTCATCTTTCATCTTCCGCATTCTTTCATCTTTCATCTTTCCGCATTGTTTCATCTTTCATCTTTCCGCATTGTTTCATCTTTCATCTTTCCGCATTCTTTCATCTTTCATCTTTCCGCATTCTTTCATCTTTCATCTTTCCGCATTGTTTCATCTTTCATCTTTCCGCATTGTTTCATCTTTCATCTTTCCGCATTGTTTCATCCTTCATCTTTCCGCATTGTTTCATCTTTCATCTTCAGCATACTTTCATCTTTCATCTTTCCGCATTGTTTCATCTTTCATCTTTCCGCATTGTTTCATCTTTCATCTTTCCGCATTTTTTCATCTTTCATCTTTCCGCATTGTTTCATCTTTCCGCAGTGTTTCATCTTTCCGCATTGTTTCATCTTTCCGCATTGTTTCATCTTTCATCTTTCCGCATTGTTTCATCTTTCATCTTTCCGCATTCTTTCATCTTTCATCTTTCCGCATTGTTTCATCTTTCATCTTTCCGCATTGTTTCATCCTTTCATCTTTCCGCATTCTTTCATCTTTCATCTTTCCGCATTGTTTCATCTTTCATCTTTCCGCATTGTTTCATCTTTCATCTTTCCGCATTGTTTCATCTTTCATCTTTCCGCATTGTTTCATCTTTCATCTTTCCGCATTGTTTCATCTTTCATCTTTCCGCATTCTTTCATCTTTCATCTTTCCGCATTGTTTCATCTTTCATCTTTCCGCATTCTTTCATCTTTCATCTTTCCGCATTGTTTCATCTTTCATCTTTCCGCATTGTTTCATCTTTCATCTTTCCGCATTGTTTCATCTTTCATCTTCCGCATTCTTTCATCTTTCATCTTTCCGCATTGTTTCATCTTTCATCTTTCCGCATTTTTTCATCTTTCATCTATCCGCATTGTTTCATCTTTCCGCAGTGTTTCATCTTTCCGCATTGTTTCATCTTTCCGCATTGTTTCATCTTTCATCTTTCCGCATTGTTTCATCTTTCATCTTTCCGCATTCTTTCATCTTTCATCTTTCCGCATTGTTTCATCTTTCATCTTTCCGCATTGTTTCATCCTTTCATCTTTCCGCATTCTTTCATCTTTCATCTTTCCGCATTGTTTCATCTTTCATCTTTCCGCATTGTTTCATCTTTCCGCATTGTTTCATCTTTCATCTTCCGCATTCTTTCATCTTTCATCTTTCCGCATTCTTTCATCTTTCATCTTTCCGCATTCTTTCATCTTTCATCTTTCCGCATTGTTTCATCTTTCATCTTTCCGCATTGTTTCATCTTTCATCTTTCCGCATTGTTTCATCTTTCATTTTTCCGCATTCTTTCATCTTTCATCTTTCCGCATTGTTTCATCTTTCATCTTTCCGCATTGTTTCATCTTTCATCTTTCCGCATTGTTTCATCTTTCCGCATTGTTTCATCTTTCATCTTTCCGCATTTTTTCATCTTTCATCTTCCGCATTCTTTCATCTTTCATCTTTCCGCATTGTTTCATCTTTCATCTTTCCGCATTTTTTCATCTTTCATCTTTCCGCATTGTTTCATCTTTCCGCATTTTTTCATCTTTCATCTTTCCGCATTGTTTCATCTTTCCGCAGTGTTTCATTTTTCCGCATTGTTTCATCTTTCCGCATTGTTTCATCTTTCATCTTTCCGCATTGTTTCATCTTTCATCTTTCCGCATTCTTTCATCTTTCATCTTTCCGCATTGTTTCATCTTTCATCTTTCCGCATTGTTTCATCCTTTCATCTTTCCGCATTCTTTCATCTTTCATCTTTCCGCATTGTTTCATCTTTCATCTTTCCGCATTGTTTCATCTTTCCGCATTGTTTCATCTTTCCGCATTGTTTCATCTTTCATCTTCCGCATTCTTTCATCTTTCATCTTTCCGCATTCTTTCATCTTTCATCTTTCCGCATTCTTTCATCTTTCATCTTTCCGGATTGTTTCATCTTTCATCTTTCCGCATTGTTTCATCTTTCCGCATTGTTTCATCTTTCATCTTTCCGCATTCTTTCATCTTTCATCTTTCCGCATTGTTTCATCTTTCATCTTTCCGCATTGTTTCATCTTTCATCTTTCCGCATTGTTTCATCTTTCCGCATTGTTTCATCTTTCATCTTCCGCATTCTTTCATCTTTCATCTTTCCGCATTGTTTCATCTTTCATCTTTCCGCATTGTTTCATCTTTCATCTTCCGCATTCTTTCATCTTTCATCTTTCCGCATTGTTTCATCTTTCATCTTTCCGCATTTTTTCATCTTTCATCTTTTCGCATTGTTTCATCTTTCCGCATTGTTTCATCTTTCCGCATTGTTTCATCTTTCATCTTTCCGCATTGTTTCATCTTTCATCTTTCCGCATTGTTTCATCTTTCATCTTTCCGCATTCTTTCATCTTTCATCTTTCCGCATTGTTTCAACTTTCATCTTTCCGCATTGTTTCATCCTTTCATCTTTCCGCATTCTTTCATCTTTCATCTTTCCGCATTGTTTCATCTTTCATCTTTCCGCATTGTTTCATCTTTCATCTTCCGCATTCTTTCATCTTTCATCTTTCCGCATTGTTTCATCTTTCATCTTTCATCTTTCATCTTTCCGCATTCTTTCATCTTTCATCTTTCCGCATTGTTTCATCTTTCCGCATTGTTTCATCTTTCATCTTTCCGCATTGTTTCATCTTTCATCTTTCCGCATTCTTTCATCTTTCATCTTTCCGCATTCTTTCATCTTTCATCTTTCCGCATTGTTTCATCTTTCATCTTCCGCATTCTTTCATCTTTCATCTTTCCGCATTGTTTCATCTTTCATCTTTCCGCATTGTTTCATCTTTCATCTTTCCGCATTGTTTCATCTTTCATCTTTGTGCATTGTTTCATCTTTCATTTTCCGCATTCCTTCATCTTTCATCTTTCCGCATTGTTTCATCTTTCATCTTTCATCTTTCATATTTCCGCATTCTTTCATCTTTCATCTTTCCGCATTGTTTCATCTTTCATCTTTCCGCATTGTTTCATCTTTCATCTTTCCGCATTGTTTCATCTTTCATCTTTCCGCATTGTTTCACCTTTCATCTTTCCGCATTCTTTCATCTTTCATCTTTCCGCATTCTTTCATCTTTCATCTTTCCGCATTGTTACATCTTTCATCTTCCGCATTCTTTCATCTTTCATCTTTCCGCATTGTTTCATCTTTCATCTTTCCGCATTGTTTCATCTTTCATCTTTCCGCATTGTTTCATCTTTCATCTTTCCGCATTCTTTCATCTTTCATCTTTCCGCATTGTTTCATCTTTCCGCATTGTTTCATGTTTCCGCATTGTTTCATCTTTCATCTTTCCGCATTGTTTCATCTTTCATCTTTCCGCATTGTTTCATCTTTCATCTTTCCGCATTGTTTCATCTTTCATCTTTCCGCATTGTTTCATCTTTCATCTTTCCGCATTCTTTCATCTTTCATCTTTCCGCATTGTTTCATCTTTCATCTTTCCGCAATGTTTCATCTTTCATCTTTCCGCTTTGTTTCATCTTTCATCTTTCCGCATTCTTTCATCTTTCATCTTTCCGCATTGTTTCATCTTTCATCTTTCCGCATTGTTTCATCTTTCATCTTTCCGCATTGTTTCATCTTTCATCTTTCCGCATTTTTTCATCTTTCATCTTTCCGCATTGTTTCATCTTTCATCTTTCCGCATTGTTTCATCTTTCATCTTTCCGCATTGTTTCATCTTTCATCTTTCCGCATTCTTTCATCTTTCATCTTTCCGCATTCTTTCATCTTTCATCTTTCCGCATTCTTTCATCTTTCATCTTTCCGCATTGTTTCATCTTTCATCTTTCCGCATTCTTTCATCTTTCATCTTTCCGCATTGTTTCATCTTTCATCTTTCCGCATTGTTTCATCTTTCATCTTCCGCATTCTTTCATCTTTCATCTTTCCGCATTGTTTCATCTTTCATCTTTCCGCATTCTTTCAGCTTTCATCTTTCCGCATTGTTTCATCTTTCCGCAGTGTTTCATCTTTCCGCATTGTTTCATCTTTCCGCATTGTTTCATCTTTCATCTTTCCGCATTGTTTCATCTTTCATCTTTCCGCATTCTTTCATCTTTCATCTTTCCGCATTTTTTCATCTTTCATCTTTCCGCATTGTTTCATCATTTCATCTTTCCGCATTCTTTCATCTTTCATCTTTCCGCATTGTTTCATCTTTCATCTTTCCGCATTGTTTCATCTTTCCGCATTGTTTCATCTTTCATCTTCCGCATTCTTTCATCTTTCATCTTTCCGCATTCTTTCATCTTTCATCTTTCTTTCATCTTTCATCTTTCCGCATTGTTTCATCTTTCATCTTTCCGCATTGTTTCATCTTTCATCTTTCCGCATTGTTTCATCTTTCCGCATTGTTTCATCTTTCCGCATTGTTTCATCTTTCCGCATTGTTTCATCTTTCATCTTCCGCATTCTTTCATCTTTCATCTTTCCGCATTGTTTCATCTTTCATCTTTCCGCATTCTTTCATCTTTCATCTTTCCGCATTGTTTCATCTTTCATCTTTCCGCATTGTTTCATCTTTCATCTTTCCGCATTGTTTCATCTTTCATCTTTCCGCATTGTTTCATCTTTCATCTTCCGCATTCTTTCATCTTTCATCTTTCCGCATTGTTTCATCTTTCATCTTTCCGCATTGTTTCATCTTTCTTCTTTCCGCATTGTTTCATCTTTCATCTTCCGCATTCTTTCATCTTTCATCTTTCCGCATTGTTTCATCTTTCATCTTTCCGCATTTTTTCATCTTTCATCTTTCCGCATTGTTTCATCTTTCCGCAGTGTTTCATCTTTCCGCATTGTTTCATCTTTCCGCATTGTTTCATCTTTCATCTTTCCGCATTGTTTCATCTTTCATCTTTCCGCATTGTTTCATCTTTCATCTTTCCGCATTGTTTCATCTTTCATCTTTCCGCATTGTTTCATCCTTTCATCTTTCCGCATTCTTTCATCTTTCATTGTTCCGCATTGTTTCATCTTTCATCTTTCCGCATTGTTTCATCTTTCCGCATTGTTTCATCTTTCATCTTCCGCATTCTTTCATCTTTCATCTTTCCGCATTCTTTCATCTTTCATCTTTCCGCATTGTTTCATCTTTCCGCATTGTTTCATCTTTCCGCATTGTTTCATCTTTCCGCATTGTTTCATCTTTCCGCATTGTTTCATCTTTTATCTTTCCGCATTGTTTTATCTTTCATCTTTCCGCATTCTTTCATCTTTCATCTTTCCGCATTGTTTCAACTTTCATCTTTCCGCATTGTTTCATCCTTTCATCTTTCCGCATTCTTTCATCTTTCATCTTTCCGCATTGTTTCATCTTTCATCTTTCCGCATTGTTTCATCTTTCCGCATTGATTCATCTTTCATCTTCCGCATTCTTTCATCTTTCATCTTTCCGCATTATTTCATCTTTCATCTTTCATCTTTCATCTTTCCGCATTCTTTCATCTTTCATCTTTCCGCATTGTTTCATCTTTCATCTTTCCGCATTGTTTCATCTTTCATCTTTCCGCATTGTTTCATCTTTCATCTTTCCGCATTCTTTCATCTTTCATCTTTCCGCATTCTTTCATCTTTCATCTTTCCGCATTGTTTCATCTTTCCGCATTGTTTCATCTTTCATCTTCCGCATTCTTTCATCTTTCATCTTTCCGCATTCTTTCATCTTTCATCTTTCCGCATTGTTTCATCTTTCATCTTTGTGCATTGTTTCATCTTTCATCTTCCGCATTCTTTCATCTTTCATCTTTCCGCATTGTTTCATCTTTCATCTTTCATCTTTCCGCATTCTTTCATCTTTCATCTTTCCGCATTGTTTCATCTTTCATATTTCCGCATTGTTTCATCTTTCATCTTTCCGCATTGTTTCATCTTTCATCTTTCCGCATTGTTTCACCTTTCATCTTTCCGCATTCTTTCATCTTTCATCTTTCCGCATTCTTTCATCTTTCATCTTTCCGCATTGTTTCATCTTTCATCTTCCGCATTCTTTCATCTTTCATCTTTCCGCATTGTTTCATCTTTCATCTTTCCGCATTGTTTCATCTTTCATCTTTCCGCATTCTTTCATCTTTCATCTTTCCGCATTGTTTCATCTTTCCGCATTGTTTCATGTTTCCGCATTGTTTCATCTTTCATCTTTCCGCATTGTTTCATCTTTCATCTTTCCGCATTGTTTCATCTTTCATGTTTCCGCATTGTTTCATCTTTCATCTTTCCGCATTGTTTCATCTTTCATCTTTCCGCATTGTTTCATCTTTCATCTTTCCGCATTGTTTCATCTTTCATCTTTCCGCATTCTTTCATCTTTCATCTTTCCGCATTGTTTCATCTTTCATCTTTCCGCATTCTTTCATCTTTCATCTTTCCGCATTGTTTCATCTTTCATCTTTCCGCATTGTTTCATCTTTCATCTTTCCGCATTCTTTCATCTTTCATCTTTCCGCATTGTTTCATCTTTCATCTTTCCGCATTGTTTCATCTTTCATCTTTCCGCATTGTTTCATCTTTCCGCATTGTTTCATCTTTCATCTTTCCGCATTTTTTCATCTTTCATCTTTCCGCATTGTTTCATCTTTCATCTTTCCGCATTGTTTCATCTTTCATCTTTTCGCATTGTTTGATCTTTCATCTTTCCGCATTCTTTCATCTTTCATCTTTCCGCATTCTTTCATCTTTCATCTTTCCGCATTCTTTCATCTTTCATCTTTCCGCATTGTTTCATCTTTCATCTTTCCGCATTGTTTCATCTTTCATCTTTCCGCATTGTTTCATCTTTCATCTTCCGCATTCTTTCATCTTTCATCTTTCCGCATTGTTTCATCTTTCATCTTTCCGCATTTTTTCATCTTTCATCTATCCGCATTGTTTCATCTTTCCGCAGTGTTTCATCTTTCCGCATTGTTTCATCTTTCCGCATTGTTTCATCTTTCATCTTTCCGCATTGTTTCATCTTTCATCTTTCCGCATTCTTTCATCTTTCATCTTTCCGCATTGTTTCATCTTTCATCTTTCCGCATTGTTTCATCCTTTCATCTTACCGCATTCTTTCATCTTTCATCTTTCCGCATTGTTTCATCTTTCATCTTTCCGCATTGTTTCATCTTTCCGCATTGTTTCATCTTTCATCTTCCGCATTCTTTCATCTTTCATCTTTCCGCATTCTTTCATCTTTCATCTTTCCGCATTCTTTCATCTTTCATCTTTCCGCATTGTTTCATCTTTCATCTTTCCGCATTGTTTCATCTTTCATCTTTCCGCATTGTTTCATCTTTCACCTTTCCGCATTCTTTCATCTTTCATCTTTCCGCATTGTTTCATCTTTCATCTTTCCGCAATGTTTCATCTTTCATCTTTCCGCATTGTTTCATCTTTCCGCATTGTTTCATCTTTCATCTTTCCGCATTGTTTCATCTTTCATCTTCCGCATTCTTTCATCTTTCATCTTTCCGCATTGTTTCATCTTTCATCTTTCCGCATTTTTTCATCTTTCATCTTTCCGCATTGTTTCATCTTTCATCTTTCCGCATTGTTTCATCTTTCATCTTTCCGCTTTGTTTCATCTTTCCGCATTGTTTCATCTTTCCGCATTGTTTCATCTTTCATCTTCCGCATTCTTTCATCTTTCATCTTTCCGCATTCTTTCATCTTTCATCTTTCCGCATTCTTTCATCTTTCATCTTTCCGCATTGTTTCATCTTTCATCTTTCCGCATTGTTTCATCTTTCATCTTTCCGCATTGTTTCATCTTTCATCTCTCCGCATTCTTTCATCTTTCATCTTTCCGCATTGTTTCATCTTTCATCTTTCCGCATTGTTTCATCTTTCATCTTTCCGCATTGTTTCATCTTTCCGCATTGTTTCATCTTTCATCTTCCGCATTCTTTCATCTTTCATCTTTCCGCATTGTTTCATCTTTCATCTTTCCGCATTGTTTCATCTTTCATCTTCCGCATTCATTCATCTTTCATCTTTCCGCATTGTTTCATCTTTCATCTTTCCGCATTTTTTCATCTTTCATCTTTCCGCATTGTTTCATCTTTCCGCATTGTTTCATCTTTCCGCATTGTTTCATCTTTCCGCATTGTTTCATCTTTCCGCATTGTTTCATCTTTCATCTTTCCGCATTGTTTCATCTTTCATCTTTCCGCATTGTTTCATCTTTCATCTTTCCGCATTCTTTCATCTTTCATCTTTCCGCATTGTTTCAACTTTCATCTTTCCGCATTGTTTCATCCTTTCATCTTTCCGCATTCTTTCATCTTTCATCTTTCCGCATTGTTTCATCTTTCATCTTTCCGCATTGTTTCATCTTTCCGCATTGTTTCATCTTTCATCTTCCGCATTCTTTCATCTTTCATCTTTCCGCATTGTTTCATCTTTCATCTTTCATCTTTCATCTTTCCGCATTCTTTCATCTTTCATCTTTCCGCATTGTTTCATCTTTCCGCATTGTTTCATCTTTCATCTTTCCGCATTGTTTCATCTTTCATCTTTCCGCATTCTTTCATCTTTCATCTTTCCGCATTCTTTCATCTTTCATCTTTCCGCATTGTTTCATCTTTCATCTTCCGCATTCTTTCATCTTTCATCTTTCCGCATTGTTTCATCTTTCATCTTTCCGCATTGTTTCATCTTTCATCTTTCCGCATTGTTTCATCTTTCATCTTTGTGCATTGTTTCATCTTTCATTTTCCGCATTCCTTCATCTTTCATCTTTCCGCATTGTTTCATCTTTCATCTTTCATCTTTCATATTTCCGCATTCTTTCATCTTTCATCTTTCCGCATTGTTTCATCTTTCATCTTTCCGCATTGTTTCATCTTTCATCTTTCCGCATTGTTTCATCTTTCATCTTTCCGCATTGTTTCACCTTTCATCTTTCCGCATTCTTTCATCTTTCATCTTTCCGCATTCTTTCATCTTTCATCTTTCCGCATTGTTTCATCTTTCATCTTCCGCATTCTTTCATCTTTCATCTTTCCGCATTGTTTCATCTTTCATCTTTCCGCATTGTTTCATCTTTCATCTTTCCGCATTGTTTCATCTTTCATCTTTCCGCATTCTTTCATCTTTCATCTTTCCGCATTGTTTCATCTTTCCGCATTGTTTCATGTTTCCGCATTGTTTCAGCTTTCACCTTTCCGCATTGTTTCATCTTTCATCTTTCCGCATTGTTTCATCTTTCATCTTTCCGCATTGTTTCATCTTTCATCTTTCCGCATTCTTTCATCTTTCATCTTTCCGCATTGTTTCATCTTTCATCTTTCCGCAATGTTTCATCTTTCATCTTTCCGCATTGTTTCATCTTTCATCTTTCCGCATTCTTTCATCTTTCATCTTTCCGCATTGTTTCATCTTTCATCTTTCCGCATTGTTTCATCTTTCATCTTTCCGCATTGTTTCATCTTTCATCTTTCCGCATTGTTTCATCTTTCATCTTTCCGCATTGTTTCATCTTTCATCTTTCCGCATTCTTTCATCTTTCATCTTTCATCTTTCCGCATTCTTTCATCTTTCATCTTTCCGCATTTTTTCATCTTTCATCTTTCCGCATTGTTTCATCTTTCCGCATTGTTTCATCTTTCATCTTTCCGCATTGTTTCATCTTTCATCTTTCCGCATTGTTTCATCTTTCATCTTCCGCATTCTTTCATCTTTCATCTTTCCGCATTGTTTCATCTTTCATCTTTCCGCATTCTTTCATCTTTCATCTTTCCGCATTGTTTCATCTTTCATCTTTCATCTTTCCGCATTGTTTCATCTTTCATCTTCCGCATTCTTTCATCTTTCATCTTTTCGCATTGTTTCATCTTTCATCTTTCCGCATTCTTTCATCTTTCATCTTTCCGCATTGTTTCATCTTTCATCTTTCCGCATTGTTTCATCTTTCATCTTTCCGCATTGTTTCATCTTTCATCTTTCCGCATTCTTTCATCTTTCATCTTTCCGCATTCTTTCATCTTTCATCTTCCGCATTCTTTCATCTTTCATCTTTCCGCATTGTTTCATCTTTCATCTTTCCGCATTCTTTCATCTTTCATCTTTCCGCATTGTTTCATCTTTCATCTTTCCGCATTGTTTCATCTTTCATCTTTCCGCATTGTTTCATCTTTCATCTTTCCGCATTGTTTCATCTTTCATCTTCCGCATTCTTTCATCTTTCATCTTTCCGCATTGTTTCATCTTTCATCTTTCCGCATTGTTTCATCTTTCATCTTTCCGCATTGTTTCATCTTTCATCTTTCCGCATTGTTTCATCTTTCATCTTTCCGCATTGTTTCATCTTTCATCTTTCCGCATTGTTTCATCTTTCATCTTCCGCATTCTTTCATCTTTCATCTTTCCGCATTGTTTCATCTTTCATCTTTCCGCATTGTTTCATCTTTCATCTTCCGCATTCTTTCATCTTTCATCTTTCCGCATTGTTTCATCTTTCATCTTTCCGCATTTTTTCATCTTTCATCTTTCCGCATTGTTTCATCTTTCCGCATTGTTTCATCTTTCCGCATTGTTTCATCTTTCCGCATTGTTTCATCTTTCATCTTTACGCATTGTTTCATCTTTCATCTTTCCGCATTCTTTCATCTTTCATCTTTCCGCATTGTTTCATCTTTCATCTTTCCGCATTGTTTCATCCTTTCATCTTTCCGCATTCTTTCATCTTTCATCTTTCCGCATTGTTTCATCTTTCATCTTTCCGCATTGTTTCATCTTTCCGCATTGTTTCATCTTTCATCTTTCATCTTTCATCTTTCCGCATTCTTTCATCTTTCATCTTTCCGCATTGTTTCATCTTTCATCTTTCCGCATTGTTTCATCTTTCATCTTTCCGCATTGTTTCATCCTTTCATCTTTCCGCATTCTTTCATCTTTCATCTTTCCGCATTGTTTCATCTTTCATCTTTCCGCATTGTTTCATCTTTCCGCATTGTTTCATCTTTCATCTTCCGCATTCTTTCATCTTTCATCTTTCCGCATTGTTTCATCTTTCATCTTTCATCTTTCATCTTTCCGCATTCTTTCATCTTTCATCTTTCCGCATTGTTTCATCTTTCATCTTTCCGCATTGTTTCATCTTTCATCTTCCGCATTCTTTCATCTTTCATCTTTCCGCATTGTTTCATCTTTCATCTTTCATCTTTCATCTTTCATCTTTCCGCATTCTTTCATCTTTCATCTTTCCGCATTGTTTCATCTTTCATCTTTCCGCATTGTTTCATCTTTCATCTTTCCGCATTGTTTCATCTTTCATCTTTCCGCATTGTTTCACCTTTCATCTTTCCGCATTCTTTCATCTTTCATCTTTCCGCATTCTTTCATCTTTCATCTTTCCGCATTGTTTCATCTTTCATCTTCCGCATTCTTTCATCTTTCATCTTTCCGCATTGTTTCATCTTTCATCTTTCCGCATTGTTTCATCTTTCATCTTTCCGCATTGTTTCATCTTTCATCTTTCCGCATTGTTTCATCTTTCATCTTTCCGCATTGTTTCATCTTTCATCTTTCCGCATTCTTTCATCTTTCATCTTTCCGCATTGTTTCATCTTTCATCTTTCCGCAATGTTTCATCTTTCATCTTTCCGCATTGTTTCATCTTTCATCTTTCCGCATTCTTTCATCTTTCATCTTTCCGCATTGTTTCATCTTTCATCTTTCCGCATTCTTTCATCTTTCATCTTTCCGCATTGTTTCATCTTTCCGCATTGTTTCATCTTTCATCTTCCGCATTCTTTCATCTTTCATCTTTCCGCATTGTTTCATCTTTCATCTTTCCGCATTGTTTCATCTTTCATCTTCCGCATTCTTTCATCTTTCATCTTTCCGCATTGTTTCATCTTTCATCTTTCCGCATTCTTTCATCTTTCATCTTTCCGCATTGTTTCATCTTTCATCTTTCCGCATTTTTTCATCTTTCATCTTTCCGCATAGTTTCATCTTTCCGCATTGTTTCATCTTTCATCTTTCCGCATTTTTTCATCTTTCATCTTTCCGCATTGTTTCATCTTTCATCTTTCCGCATTGTTTCACCTTTCATCTTTCCGCATTCTTTCATCTTCCATCTTTCCGCATTCTTTCATCTTTCATCTTTCCGCATTGTTTCATCTTTCATCTTCCGCATTCTTTCATCTTTCATCTTTCCGCATTGTTTCATCTTTCATCTTTCCGCATTGTTTCATCTTTCATCTTTCCGCATTGTTTCACCTTTCATCTTTCCGCATTCTTTCATCTTTCATCTTTCCGCATTCTTTCATCTTTCATCTTTCCGCATTGTTTCATCTTTCATCTTCCGCATTCTTTCATCTTTCATCTTTCCGCATTGTTTCATCTTTCATCTTTCCGCATTGTTTCATCTTTCATCTTTCCGCATTGTTTCATCTTTCATCTTTCCGCATTCTTTCATCTTTCATCTTTCCGCATTGTTTCATCTTTCCGCATTGTTTCATGTTTCCGCATTGTTTCAGCTTTCACCTTTCCGCATTGTTTCATCTTTCATCTTTCCGCATTGTTTCATCTTTCATCTTTCCGCATTGTTTCATCTTTCATCTTTCCGCATTCTTTCATCTTTCATCTTTCCGCATTGTTTCATCTTTCATCTTTCCGCAATGTTTCATCTTTCATCTTTCCGCATTGTTTCATCTTTCATCTTTCCGCATTCTTTCATCTTTCATCTTTCCGCATTGTTTCATCTTTCATCTTTCCGCATTGTTTCATCTTTCATCTTTCCGCATTGTTTCATCTTTCATCTTTCCGCATTTTTTCATCTTTCATCTTTCCGCATTGTTTCATCTTTCATCTTTCCGCATTGTTTCATCTTTCATCTTTCCGCATTGTTTCATCTTTCATCTTTCCGCATTCTTTCATCTTTCATCTTTCCGCATTCTTTCATCTTTCATCTTTCCGCATTCTTTCATCTTTCATCTTTCCGCATTGTTTCATCTTTCATCTTTCCGCATTGTTTCATCTTTCATCTTTCCGCATTGTTTCATCTTTCATCTTCCGCATTCTTTCATCTTTCATCTTTCCGCATTGTTTCATCTTTCATCTTTCCGCATTGTTTCATCTTTCATCTTCCGCATTCTTTCATCTTTCATCTTTCCGCATTGTTTCATCTTTCATCTTTCCGCATTCTTTCATCTTTCATCTTTCCGCATTGTTTCATCTTTCATCTTTCCGCATTCTTTCATCTTTCATCTTTCCGCATTGTTTCATCTTTCATCTTTCCGCATTGTTTCATCTTTCATCTTTCCGCATTGTTTCATCTTTCCGCATTGTTTCATCTTTCCGCATTGTTTCATCTTGCCGCATTGTTTCATCTTTCATCTTTCCGCATTTTTTCATCTTTCATCTTTCCGCATTGTTTCATCTTTCATCTTTCCGCATTCTTTCATCTTTCATCTTTCCGCATTGTTTCATCTTTCATCTTTCCGCATTGTTTCATCTTTCATCTTTCCGCATTGTTTCATCTTTCATCTTTCCGCATTCTTTCATCTTTCATCTTTCCGCATTGTTTCATCTTTCATCTTTCATCTTTCCGCATTGTTTCATCTTTCATCTTCCGCATTCTTTCATCTTTCATCTTTTCGCATTGTTTCATCTTTCATCTTTCCGCATTCTTTCATCTTTCATCTTTCCGCATTGTTTCATCTTTCATCTTTCCGCATTGTTTCATCTTTCATCTTTCCGCATTGTTTCATCTTTCATCTTTCCGCATTCTTTCATCTTTCATCTTTCCGCATTCTTTCATCTTTCATCTTTCCGCATTTTTTCATCTTTCATCTTTCCGCATTGTTTCATCTTTCCGCATTGTTTCATCTTTCATCTTTCCGCATTGTTTCATCTTTCATCTTTCCGCATTCTTTCATCTTTCATCTTTCCGCATTCTTTCATCTTTCATCTTTCCGCATTATTTCATCTTTCATCTTTCCGCATTGTTTCATCTTTCATCTTCCGCATTCTTTCATCTTTCATCTTTCCGCATTGTTTCATCTTTCATCTTTCCGCATTGTTTCATCTTTCACCTTCCGCATTCTTTCATCTTTCATCTTTCCGCATTGTTTCATCTTTCATCTTTCCGCATTTTTTCATCTTTCATCTTTCCGCATTGTTTCATCTTTCCGCATTGTTTCATCTTTCCGCATTGTTTCATCTTTCCGCATTGTTTCATCTTTCCGCATTGTTTCATCTTTCCGCATTGTTTCATCTTTCATCTTTACGCATTGTTTCATCTTTCATCTTTCCGCATTCTTTCATCTTTCATCTTTCCGCATTGTTTCATCTTTCATCTTTCCGCATTGTTTCATCCTTTCATCTTTCCGCATTCTTTCATCTTTCATCTTTCCGCATTGTTTCATCTTTCATCTTTCCGCATTGTTTCATCTTTCCGCATTGTTTCATCTTTCATCTTTCATATTTCATCTTTCCGCATTCTTTCATCTTTCATCTTTCCGCATTGTTTCATCTTTCATCTTTCCGCATTGTTTCATCTTTCATCTTTCCGCATTGTTTCATCCTTTCATCTTTCCGCATTCTTTCATCTTTCATCTTTCCGCATTGTTTCATCTTTCATCTTTCCGCATTGTTTCATCTTTCCGCATTGTTTCATCTTTCATCTTCCGCATTCTTTCATCTTTCATCTTTCCGCATTGTTTCATCTTTCATCTTTCATCTTTCATCTTTCCGCATTCTTTCATCTTTCATCTTTCCGCATTGTTTCATCTTTCATCTTTCCGCATTGTTTCATCTTTCATCTTCCGCATTCTTTCATCTTTCATCTTTCCGCATTGTTTCATCTTTCATCTTTCATCTTTCATCTTTCATCTTTCCGCATTCTTTCATCTTTCATCTTTCCGCATTTTTTCATCTTTCATCTTTCCGCATTGTTTCACCTTTCATCTTTCCGCATTCTTTCATCTTTCATCTTTCCGCATTCTTTCATCTTTCATCTTTCCGCATTGTTTCATCTTTCATCTTCCGCATTCTTTCATCTTTCATCTTTCCGCATTGTTTCATCTTTCATCTTTCCGCATTGTTTCATCTTTCATCTTTCCGCATTGTTTCATCTTTCATCTTTCCGCATTGTTTCATCTTTCATCTTTCCGCATTGTTTCATCTTTCATCTTTCCGCATTCTTTCATCTTTCATCTTTCCGCATTGTTTCATCTTTCATCTTTCCGCAATGTTTCATCTTTCATCTTTCCGCATTGTTTCATCTTTCATCTTTCCGCATTCTTTCATCTTTCATCTTTCCGCATTGTTTCATCTTTCATCTTTCCGCATTCTTTCATCTTTCATCTTTCCGCATTGTTTCATCTTTCCGCATTGTTTCATCTTTCATCTTCCGCATTCTTTCATCTTTCATCTTTCCGCATTGTTTCATCTTTCATCTTTCCGCATTGTTTCATCTTTCATCTTCCGCATTCTTTCATCTTTCATCTTTCCGCATTGTTACATCTTTCATCTTTCCGCATTCTTTCATCTTTCATCTTTCCGCATTGTTTCATCTTTCATCTTTCCGCATTTTTTCATCTTTCATCTTTCCGCATAGTTTCATCTTTCCGCATTGTTTCATCTTTCATCTTTCCTCATTTTTTTATCTTTCATCTTTCCGCATTGTTTCATCTTTCATCTTTCCGCATTCTTTCATCTTTCATCTTTCCGCATTGTTTCATCTTTCATCTTTCCGCATTGTTTCATCTTTCATCTTTCCGCATTGTTTCATCTTTCATCTTTCCGCATTCTTTCATCTTTCATCTTTCCGCATTGTTTCATCTTTCATCTTTCATCTTTCCGCATTGTTTCAGCTTTCATCTTTCCGCATTGTTTCATCTTTCCGCATTGTTTCATCTTTCATCTTCCGCATTGTTTCATCTTTCATCTTTCCGCATTGTTTCACCTTTCATCTTTCCGCATTCTTTCATCTTTCATCTTTCCGCATTCTTTCATCTTTCATCTTTCCGCATTGTTTCATCTTTCCGCATTGTTTCATCTTTCATCTTTCCGCATTTTTTCATCTTTCATCTTTCCGCATTGTTTCATCTTTCATCTTTCCGCATTGTTTCATCTTTCATCTTTCCGCATTGTTTCATCTTTCATCTTTCCGCATTGTTTCATCTTTCATCTTTCCGCATTTTTTCATCTTTCATCTTTCCGCATTGTTTCATCTTTCCGCATTGTTTCATCTTTCCGCATTGTTTCATCTTTCCGCATTGTTTCATCTTTCCGCATTGTTTCATCTTTCCGCATTGTTTCATCTTTCATCTTTCCGCATTCTTTCATCTTTCATCTTTCCGCATTCTTTCATCTTTCATCTTTCCGCATTGTTTCATCTTTCATCTTCCGCATTCTTTCATCTTTCATCTTTCCGCATTGTTTCATCTTTCATCTTTCCGCATTGTTTCATCTTTCATCTTTCCGCATTGTTTCATCTTTCATCTTTCCGCATTGTTTCATCTTTCATCTTCCGCATTCTTTCATCTTTCATCTTTCCGCATTGTTTCATCTTTCATCTTTCATCTTTCATCTTTCCGCTTTCTTTCATCTTTCATCTATCCGCATTGTTTCATCTTTCATCTTTCCGCATTGTTTCATCTTTCATCTTTCCGCATTGTTTCATCTTTCATCTTTCCGCATTGTTTCACCTTTCATCTTTCCGCATTCTTTCATCTTTCATCTTTCCGCATTCTTTCATCTTTCATCTTTCCGCATTGTTTCATCTTTCATCTTCCGCATTCTTTCATCTTTCATCTTTCCGCATTGTTTCATCTTTCATCTTTCCGCATTGTTTCATCTTTCATCTTTCCGCATTGTTTCATCTTTCATCTTTCCGCATTGTTTCATCTTTCATCTTTCCGCATTGTTTCATCTTTCATCTTTCCGCATTCTTTCATCTTTCATCTTTCCGCATTGTTTCATCTTTCATCTTTCCGCAATGTTTCATCTTTCATCTTTCAGCATTGTTTCATCTTTCATCTTCCCGCATTCTTTCATCTTTCATCTTTCCGCATTGTTTCATCTTTCATCTTCCCGCATTGTTTCATCTTTCATCTTTCCGCATTGTTTCATCTTTCCGCATTGTTTCATCTTTCATCTTTCCGCATTTTTTCATCTTTCATCTTTCCGCATTGTTTCATCTTTCATCTTTCCGCATTGTTTCATCTTTCATCTTTCCGCATTGTTTCATCTTTCATCTTTCCGCATTGTTTCATCTTTCCGCATTGTTTCATCTTTCCGCATTGTTTCATCTTTCCGCATTGTTTCATCTTTCATCTTCCGCATTCTTTCATCTTTCATCTTTCCGCATTGTTTCATCTTTCATCTTTCCGTATTTTTTCATCTTTCATCTTTCCGCATTGTTTCATCTTTCCGCATTGTTTCATCTTTCATCTTTCCGCATTCTTTCATCTTTCATCTTTCCGCATTGTTTCATCTTTCATCTTTCCGCATTTTTTCATCTTTCATCTTTCCGCATTGTTTCATCTTTCATCTTTCCGCATTGTTTCATCTTTCCGCATAGTTTCATCTTTCCGCATTGTTTCATCTTTCATCTTTCCGCATTGTTTCATCTTTCATCTTTCCGCATTGTTTCATCTTTCATCTTTCCGCATTCTTTCATCTTTCATCTTTCCGCATTGTTTCATCTTTCATCTTTCCGCATTGTTTCATCTTTCATCTTTCCGCATTGTTTCATCTTTCATCTTTCCGCATTGTTTCATCTTTCCGCATTGTTTCATCTTTCCGCATTGTTTCATCTTTCCGAATTGTTTCATCTTTCATCTTTCCGCATTGTTTCATCTTTCATCTTCCGCATTCTTTCATCTTTCATCTTTCCGCATTGTTTCATCTTTCATCTTTCCGCATTGTTTCATCTTTCATCTTCCGCATTCTTTCATCTTTCATCTTTCCGCATTGTTTCATCTTTCATCTTTCCGCAATGTTTCATCTTTCATCTTTCCGCATTGTTTCATCTTTCATCTTTCCGCATTCTTTCATCTTTCATCTTTCCGCATTGTTTCATCTTTCATCTTTCCGCATTGTTTCATCTTTCATCTTTCCGCATTGTTTCATCTTTCCGCATTGTTTCATCTTTCATCTTTCCGCATTTTTTCATCTTTCATCTTTCCGCATTGTTTCATCTTTCATCTTTCCGCATTGTTTCATCTTTCATCTTTCCGCATTGTTTCATCTTTCATCTTTCCGCATTCTTTCATCTTTCATCTTTCCGCATTGTTTCATCTTTCATCTTTCCGCATTCTTTCATCTTTCATCTTTCGGCATTCTTTCATCTTTCCGCATTCTTTCATCTTTCATCTTTCCGCATTGTTTCATCTTTCATCTTTCCGCATTGTTTCATCTTTCATCTTTCCGCATTGTTTCACCTTTCATCTTTCCGCATTCTTTCATCTTTCATCTTTCCGCATTCTTTCATCTTTCATCTTTCCGCATTGTTTCATCTTTCCGCATTGTTTCATCTTTCATCTTTCCGCATTTTTTCATCTTTCATCTTTCCGCATTGTTTCATCTTTCATCTTTCCGCATTGTTTCATCTTTCATCTTTCCGCATTGTTTCATCTTTCATCTTTCCGCATTCTTTCATCTTTCATCTTTCCGCATTCTTTCATCTTTCATCTTTCCGCATTCTTTCATCTTTCATCTTTCCGCATTGTTTCATCTTTCATCTTTCCGCATTGTTTCATCTTTCATCTTTCCGCATTGTTTCATCTTTCATCTTTCCGCATTGTTTCATCTTTCCGCATTGTTTCATCTTTCCGCATTGTTTCATCTTTCCGCATTGTTTCATCTTTCATCTTCCGCATTCTTTCATCTTTCATCTTTCCGCATTGTTTCATCTTTCATCTTTCCGCATTGTTTCATCTTTCATCTTTCCGCATTGTTTCATCTTTCATCTTTCCGCATTTTTTAATCTTTCATCTTTCCGCATTGTTTCATCTTTCCGCATTGTTTCATCTTTCATCTTTCCGCATTCTTTCATCTTTCATCTTTCCGCATTGTTTCATCTTTCATCTTTCCGCAATGTTTCATCTTTCATCTTTCCGCATTGTTTCATCTTTCATCTTTCCGCATTCTTTCATCTTTCATCTTTCCGCATTGTTTCAGCTTTCATCTTTCCGCATTGTTTCATCTTTCCGCATTGTTTCATCTTTCATCTTCCGCATTGTTTCATCTTTCATCTTTCCGCATTGTTTCACCTTTCATCTTTCCGCATTCTTTCATCTTTCATCTTTCCGCATTCTTTCATCTTTCATCTTTCCGCATTGTTTCATCTTTCCGCATTGTTTCATCTTTCATCTTTCCGCATTTTTTCATCTTTCATCTTTCCGCATTGTTTCATCTTTCATCTTTCCGCATTGTTTCATCTTTCATCTTTCCGCATTGTTTCATCTTTCATCTTTCCGCATTCTTTCATCTTTCATCTTTCCGCATTCTTTCATCTTTCATCTTTCCGCTTTCTTTCATCTTTCATCTTTCCGCATTGTTTCATCTTTCATCTTTCCGCATTGTTTCATCTTTCCGCATTGTTTCATCTTTCCGCATTGTTTCATCTTTCCGCATTGTTTCATCTTTCCGCATTGTTTCATCTTTCCGCATTGTTTCATCTTTCCGCATTGTTTCATCTTTCATCTTCCGCATTCTTTCATCTTTCATCTTTCCGCATTGTTTCATCTTTCATCTTTCCGCATTTTTTCATCTTTCATCTTTCCGCATTGTTTCATCTTTCATCTTTCCGCATTGTTTCATCTTTCCGCATAGTTTCATCTTTCCGCATTGTTTCATCTATCATCTTTCCGCATTGTTTCATCTTTCATCTTTCCGCATTGTTTCATCTTTCATCTTTCCGCATTCTTTCATCTTTCATCTTTCCGCATTGTTTCATCTTTCATCTTTCCGCATTGTTTCATCTTTCATCTTTCCGCATTCTTTCATCTTTCATCTTTCAGCATTGTTTCATCTTTCCGCATTGTTTCATCTTTCCGCATTGTTTCATCTTTCCGATATGTTTCATCTTTCATCTTTCCGCATTGTTTCATCTTTCATCTTCCGCATTCTTTCATCTTTCATCTTTCCGCATTGTTTCATCTTTCATCTTTCCGCATTGTTTCATCTTTCATCTTCCGCATTCTTTCATCTTTCATCTTTCCGCATTGTTTCATCTTTCATCTTTCCGCAATGTTTCATCTTTCATCTTTCCGCATTGTTTCATCTTTCATCTTTCCGCATTCTTTCATCTTTCATCTTTCCGCATTGTTTCATCTTTCATCTTTCCGCATTGTTTCATCTTTCATCTTTCCGCATTGTTTCATCTTTCCGCATTGTTTCATCTTTCATCTTTCCGCATTTTTTCATCTTTCATCTTTCCGCATTGTTTCTTCTTTCATCTTTCCGCATTGTTTCATCTTTCATCTTTCCGCATTGTTTCATCTTTCATCTTTCCGCATTCTTTCATCTTTCATCTTTCCGCATTGTTTCATCTTTCATCTTTCCGCATTCTTTCATCTTTCATCTTGCGGCATTCTTTCATCTTTCATCTTTCCGCATTTTTTCATCTTTCATCTTTCCGCATTGTTTCATCTTTCATCTTTCCGCATTGTTTCATCTTTCATCTTTCCGCATTGTTTCATCTTTCATCTTTCCGCATTCTTTCATCTTTCATCTTTCCGCATTCTTTCATCTTTCATCTTTCCGCAATCTTTCATCTTTCATCTTTCCGCATTGTTTCATCTTTCATCTTCCGCATTCTTTCATCTTTCATCTTTCCGCATTGTTTCATCTTTCATCTTTCCGCATTGTTTCATCTTTCATCTTTCCGCAATCTTTCATCTTTCATCTTTCCTCATTGTTTCATCTTTCATCTTCCGCATTCTTTCATCTTTCATCTTTCCGCATTGTTTCATCTTTCATCTTTCCGCATTCTTTCATCTTTCATCTTTCCGCAATCTTTCATCTTTCATCTTTCCGCATTGTTTCATCTTTCATCTTCCGCATTCTTTCATCTTTCATCTTTCCGCATTGTTTCATCTTTCATCTTTCCGCATTGTTTCATCTTTCATCTTTCCGCATTCTTTCATCTTTCATCTTTCCGCATTGTTTCATCTTTCATCTTTCCGCATTGTTTCATCTTTCATCTTTCCGCATTGTTTCATCTTTCATCTTTCCGCATTGTTTCATCTTTCATCTTTCCGCATTGTTTCATCTTTCATCTTTCCGCATTGTTTCATCTTTCATCTTTCCGCATTGTTTCATCTTTCATCTTTCCGCATTGTTTCATCTTTCATCTTTCCGCATTGTTTCATCTTTCCGCATTGTTTCATCTTTCATCTTTCCGCATTTTTTCATCTTTCATCTTCCGCATTCTTTCATCTTTCATCTTTCCGCATTGTTTCATCTTTCATCTTTCCGCATTTTTTCATCTTTTATCTTTCCGCATTGTTTCATCTTTCCGCAGTGTTTCATTTTTCCGCATTGTTTCATCTTTCCGCATTGTTTCATCTTTCATCTTTCCGCATTGTTTCATCTTTCATCTTTCCGCATTGTTTCATCTTTCATCTTTCCGCATTGTTTCATCTTTCATCTTTCCGCATTGTTTCATCTTTCATCTTTCCGCATTGTTTCATCTTTCATCTTTCCGCATTCTTTCATCTTTCATCTTTCCGCATTGTTTCATCTTTCATCTTTCCGCAATGTTTCATCTTTCATCTTTCCGCATTGTTTCATCTTTCATCTTTCCGCATTCTTTCATCTTTCATCTTTCCGCATTGTTTCATCTTTCATCTTTCCGCATTGTTTCATCTTTCATCTTTCCGCATTGTTTCATCTTTCATCTTTCCGAATTTTTTCATCTTTCATCTTTCCGCATTGTTTCATCTTTCATCTTTCCGCATTGTTTCATCTTTCATCTTTCCGCATTGTTTGATCTTTCATCTTTCCGCATTCTTTCATCTTTCATCTTTCCGCATTCTTTCATCTTTCATCTTTCCGCATTGTTTCATCTTTCATCTTTCCGCATTGTTTCATCTTTCATCTTTCCGCATTGTTTCATCTTTCCGCATTGTTTCATCTTTCATCTTCCGCATTCTTTCATCTTTCATCTTTCCGCATTGTTTCATCTTTCATCTTTCATCTTTCATCTTTCCGCATTCTTTCATCTATCATCTTTCCGCATTGTTTCATCTTTCCGCATTGTTTCATCTTTCATCTTTCCGCATTGTTTCATCTTTCATCTTTCCGCATTCTTTCATCTTTCATCTTTCCGCATTCTTTCATCTTTCATCTTTCCGCATTGTTTCATCTTTCATCTTCCGCATTCTTTCATCTTTCATCTTTCCGCATTGTTTCATCTTTCATCTTTCCGCATTGTTTCATCTTTCATCTTTCCGCATTGTTTCATCTTTCATCTTTGTGCATTGTTTCATCTTTCATTTTCCGCATTCCTTCATCTTTCATCTTTCCGCATTGTTTCATCTTTCATCTTTCATCTTTCATATTTCCGCATTCTTTCATCTTTCATCTTTCCGCATTGTTTCATCTTTCATCTTTCCGCATTGTTTCATCTTTCATCTTTCCGCATTGTTTCATCTTTCATCTTTCCGCATTGTTTCACCTTTCATCTTTCCGCATTCTTTCATCTTTCATCTTTCCGCATTCTTTCATCTTTCATCTTTCCGCATTGTTACATCTTTCATCTTCCGCATTCTTTCATCTTTCATCTTTCCGCATTGTTTCATCTTTCATCTTTCCGCATTGTTTCATCTTTCATCTTTCCGCATTGTTTCATCTTTCATCTTTCCGCATTCTTTCATCTTTCATCTTTCCGCATTGTTTCATCTTTCCGCATTGTTTCATGTTTCCGCATTGTTTCATCTTTCATCTTTCCGCATTGTTTCATCTTTCATCTTTCCGCATTGTTTCATCTTTCATCTTTCCGCATTGTTTCATCTTTCATCTTTCCGCATTGTTTCATCTTTCATCTTTCCGCATTCTTTCATCTTTCATCTTTCCGCATTGTTTCATCTTTCATCTTTCCGCAATGTTTCATCTTTCATCTTTCCGCTTTGTTTCATCTTTCATCTTTCCGCATTCTTTCATCTTTCATCTTTCCGCATTGTTTCATCTTTCATCTTTCCGCATTGTTTCATCTTTCATCTTTCCGCATTGTTTCATCTTTCATCTTTCCGCATTTTTTCATCTTTCATCTTTCCGCATTGTTTCATCTTTCATCTTTCCGCATTGTTTCATATTTCATCTTTCCGCATTGTTTCATCTTTCATCTTTCCGCATTCTTTCATCTTTCATCTTTCCGCATTCTTTCATCTTTCATCTTTCCGCATTCTTTCATCTTTCATCTTTCCGCATTGTTTCATCTTTCATCTTTCCGCATTCTTTCATCTTTCATCTTTCCGCATTGTTTCATCTTTCATCTTTCCGCATTGTTTCATCTTTCATCTTCCGCATTCTTTCATCTTTCATCTTTCCGCATTGTTTCATCTTTCATCTTTCCGCATTCTTTCATCTTTCATCTTTCCGCATTGTTTCATCTTTCCGCAGTGTTTCATCTTTCCGCATTGTTTCATCTTTCCGCATTGTTTCATCTTTCATCTTTCCGCATTGTTTCATCTTTCATCTTTCCGCATTCTTTCATCTTTCATCTTTCCGCATTTTTTCATCTTTCATCTTTCCGCATTGTTTCATCATTTCATCTTTCCGCATTCTTTCATCTTTCATCTTTCCGCATTGTTTCATCTTTCATCTTTCCGCATTGTTTCATCTTTCCGCATTGTTTCATCTTTCATCTTCCGCATTCTTTCATCTTTCATCTTTCCGCATTCTTTCATCTTTCATCTTTCCGCATTGTTTCATCTTTCATCTTTCCGCATTGTTTCATCTTTCATCTTTCCGCATTGTTTCATCTTTCCGCATTGTTTCATCTTTCCGCATTGTTTCATCTTTCCGCATTGTTTCATCTTTCATCTTCCGCATTCTTTCATCTTTCATCTTTCCGCATTGTTTCATCTTTCATCTTTCCGCATTCTTTCATCTTTCATCTTTCCGCATTGTTTCATCTTTCATCTTTCCGCATTGTTTCATCTTTCATCTTTCCGCATTGTTTCATCTTTCATCTTTCCGCATTGTTTCATCTTTCATCTTCCGCATTCTTTCATCTTTCATCTTTCCGCATTGTTTCATCTTTCATCTTTCCGCATTGTTTCATCTTTCTTCTTTCCGCATTGTTTCATCTTTCATCTTCCGCATTCTTTCATCTTTCATCTTTCCGCATTGTTTCATCTTTCATCTTTCCGCATTTTTTCATCTTTCATCTTTCCGCATTGTTTCATCTTTCCGCAGTGTTTCATCTTTCCGCATTGTTTCATCTTTCCGCATTGTTTCATCTTTCATCTTTCCGCATTGTTTCATCTTTCATCTTTCCGCATTGTTTCATCTTTCATCTTTCCGCATTGTTTCATCTTTCATCTTTCCGCATTGTTTCATCCTTTCATCTTTCCGCATTCTTTCATCTTTCATTGTTCCGCATTGTTTCATCTTTCATCTTTCCGCATTGTTTCATCTTTCCGCATTGTTTCATCTTTCATCTTCCGCATTCTTTCATCTTTCATCTTTCCGCATTCTTTCATCTTTCATCTTTCCGCATTGTTTCATCTTTCCGCATTGTTTCATCTTTCCGCATTGTTTCATCTTTCCGCATTGTTTCATCTTTCCGCATTGTTTCATCTTTTATCTTTCCGCATTGTTTTATCTTTCATCTTTCCGCATTCTTTCATCTTTCATCTTTCCGCATTGTTTCAACTTTCATCTTTCCGCATTGTTTCATCCTTTCATCTTTCCGCATTCTTTCATCTTTCATCTTTCCGCATTGTTTCATCTTTCATCTTTCCGCATTGTTTCATCTTTCCGCATTGATTCATCTTTCATCTTCCGCATTCTTTCATCTTTCATCTTTCCGCATTATTTCATCTTTCATCTTTCATCTTTCATCTTTCCGCATTCTTTCATCTTTCATCTTTCCGCATTGTTTCATCTTTCATCTTTCCGCATTGTTTCATCTTTCATCTTTCCGCATTCTTTCATCTTTCATCTTTCCGCATTCTTTCATCTTTCATCTTTCCGCATTGTTTCATCTTTCCGCATTGTTTCATCTTTCATCTTCCGCATTCTTTCATCTTTCATCTTTCCGCATTCTTTCATCTTTCATCTTTCCGCATTGTTTCATCTTTCATCTTTGTGCATTGTTTCATCTTTCATCTTCCTCATTCTTTCATCTTTCATCTTTCCGCATTGTTTCATCTTTCATCTTTCATCTTTCCGCATTCTTTCATCTTTCATCTTTCCGCATTGTTTCATCTTTCATATTTCCGCATTGTTTCATCTTTCATCTTTCCGCATTGTTTCATCTTTCATCTTTCCGCATTGTTTCACCTTTCATCTTTCCGCATTCTTTCATCTTTCATCTTTCCGCATTCTTTCATCTTTCATCTTTCCGCATTGTTTCATCTTTCATCTTCCGCATTCTTTCATCTTTCATCTTTCCGCATTGTTTCATCTTTCATCTTTCCGCATTGTTTCATCTTTCATCTTTCCGCATTCTTTCATCTTTCATCTTTCCGCATTGTTTCATCTTTCCGCATTGTTTCATGTTTCCGCATTGTTTCATCTTTCATCTTTCCGCATTGTTTCATCTTTCATCTTTCCGCATTGTTTCATCTTTCATGTTTCCGCATTGTTTCATCTTTCATCTTTCCGCATTGTTTCATCTTTCATCTTTCCGCATTGTTTCATCTTTCATCTTTCCGCATTGTTTCATCTTTCATCTTTCCGCATTCTTTCATCTTTCATCTTTCCGCATTGTTTCATCTTTCATCTTTCCGCATTCTTTCATCTTTCATCTTTCCGCATTGTTTCATCTTTCATCTTTCCGCATTGTTTCATCTTTCATCTTTCCGCATTCTTTCATCTTTCATCTTTCCGCATTGTTTCATCTTTCATCTTTCCGCATTGTTTCATCTTTCATCTTTCCGCATTGTTTCATCTTTCCGCATTGTTTCATCTTTCATCTTTCCGCATTTTTTCATCTTTCATCTTTCCGCATTGTTTCATCTTTCATCTTTCCGCATTGTTTCATCTTTCATCTTTTCGCATTGTTTGATCTTTCATCTTTCCGCATTCTTTCATCTTTCATCTTTCCGCATTCTTTCATCTTTCATCTTTCCGCATTCTTTCATCTTTCATCTTTCCGCATTGTTTCATCTTTCATCTTTCCGCATTGTTTCATCTTTCATCTTTCCGCATTGTTTCATCTTTCATCTTCCGCATTCTTTCATCTTTCATCTTTCCGCATTGTTTCATCTTTCATCTTTCCGCATTTTTTCATCTTTCATCTATCCGCATTGTTTCATCTTTCCGCAGTGTTTCATCTTTCCGCATTGTTTCATCTTTCCGCATTGTTTCATCTTTCATCTTTCCGCATTGTTTCATCTTTCATCTTTCCGCATTCTTTCATCTTTCATCTTTCCGCATTGTTTCATCTTTCATCTTTCCGCATTGTTTCATCCTTTCATCTTACCGCATTCTTTCATCTTTCATCTTTCCGCATTGTTTCATCTTTCATCTTTCCGCATTGTTTCATCTTTCCGCATTGTTTCATCTTTCATCTTCCGCATTCTTTCATCTTTCATCTTTCCGCATTCTTTCATCTTTCATCTTTCCGCATTCTTTCATCTTTCATCTTTCCGCATTGTTTCATCTTTCATCTTTCCGCATTGTTTCATCTTTCATCTTTCCGCATTGTTTCATCTTTCACCTTTCCGCATTCTTTCATCTTTCATCTTTCCGCATTGTTTCATCTTTCATCTTTCCGCATTGTTTCATCTTTCATCTTTCCGCATTGTTTCATCTTTCCGCATTGTTTCATCTTTCATCTTTCCGCATTGTTTCATCTTTCATCTTCCGCATTCTTTCATCTTTCATCTTTCCGCATTGTTTCATCTTTCATCTTTCCGCATTTTTTCATCTTTCATCTTTCCGCATTGTTTCATCTTTCCGCAGTGTTTCATTTTTCCGCATTGTTTCATCTTTCCGCATTGTTTCATCTTTCATCTTTCCGCATTGTTTCATCTTTCATCTTTCCGCATTCTTTCATCTTTCATCTTTCCGCATTGTTTCATCTTTCATCTTTCCGCATTGTTTCATCCTTTCATCTTTCCGCATTCTTTCATCTTTAATCTTTCCGCATTGTTTCATCTTTCATCTTTCCGCTTTGTTTCATCTTTCCGCATTGTTTCATCTTTCCGCATTGTTTCATCTTTCATCTTCCGCATTCTTTCATCTTTCATCTTTCCGCATTCTTTCATCTTTCATCTTTCCGCATTCTTTCATCTTTCATCTTTCCGCATTGTTTCATCTTTCATCTTTCCGCATTGTTTCATCTTTCATCTTTCCGCATTGTTTCATCTTTCATCTCTCCGCATTCTTTCATCTTTCATCTTTCCGCATTGTTTCATCTTTCATCTTTCCGCATTGTTTCATCTTTCATCTTTCCGCATTGTTTCATCTTTCCGCATTGTTTCATCTTTCATCTTCCGCATTCTTTCATCTTTCATCTTTCCGCATTGTTTCATCTTTCATCTTTCCGCATTGTTTCATCTTTCATCTTCCGCATTCATTCATCTTTCATCTTTCCGCATTGTTTCATCTTTCATCTTTCCGCATTTTTTCATCTTTCATCTTTCCGCATTGTTTCATCTTTCCGCATTGTTTCATCTTTCCGCATTGTTTCATCTTTCCGCATTGTTTCATCTTTCCGCATTGTTTCATCTTTCATCTTTCCGCATTGTTTCATCTTTCATCTTTCCGCATTGTTTCATCTTTCATCTTTCCGCATTCTTTCATCTTTCATCTTTCCGCATTGTTTCAACTTTCATCTTTCCGCATTGTTTCATCCTTTCATCTTTCCGCATTCTTTCATCTTTCATCTTTCCGCATTGTTTCATCTTTCATCTTTCCGCATTGTTTCATCTTTCCGCATTGTTTCATCTTTCATCTTCCGCATTCTTTCATCTTTCATCTTTCCGCATTGTTTCATCTTTCATCTTTCATCTTTCATCTTTCCGCATTCTTTCATCTTTCATCTTTCCGCATTGTTTCATCTTTCCGCATTGTTTCATCTTTCATCTTTCCGCATTGTTTCATCTTTCATCTTTCCGCATTCTTTCATCTTTCATCTTTCCGCATTCTTTCATCTTTCATCTTTCCGCATTGTTTCATCTTTCATCTTCCGCATTCTTTCATCTTTCATCTTTCCGCATTGTTTCATCTTTCATCTTTCCGCATTGTTTCATCTTTCATCTTTCCGCATTGTTTCATCTTTCATCTTTGTGCATTGTTTCATCTTTCATTTTCCGCATTCCTTCATCTTTCATCTTTCCGCATTGTTTCATCTTTCATCTTTCATCTTTCATATTTCCGCATTCTTTCATCTTTCATCTTTCCGCATTGTTTCATCTTTCATCTTTCCGCATTGTTTCATCTTTCATCTTTCCGCATTGTTTCATCTTTCATCTTTCCGCATTGTTTCACCTTTCATCTTTCCGCATTCTTTCATCTTTCATCTTTCCGCATTCTTTCATCTTTCATCTTTCCGCATTGTTTCATCTTTCATCTTCCGCATTCTTTCATCTTTCATCTTTCCGCATTGTTTCATCTTTCATCTTTCCGCATTGTTTCATCTTTCATCTTTCCGCATTGTTTCATCTTTCATCTTTCCGCATTCTTTCATCTTTCATCTTTCCGCATTGTTTCATCTTTCCGCATTGTTTCATGTTTCCGCATTGTTTCAGCTTTCACCTTTCCGCATTGTTTCATCTTTCATCTTTCCGCATTGTTTCATCTTTCATCTTTCCGCATTGTTTCATCTTTCATCTTTCCGCATTCTTTCATCTTTCATCTTTCCGCATTGTTTCATCTTTCATCTTTCCGCAATGTTTCATCTTTCATCTTTCCGCATTGTTTCATCTTTCATCTTTCCGCATTCTTTCATCTTTCATCTTTCCGCATTGTTTCATCTTTCATCTTTCCGCATTGTTTCATCTTTCATCTTTCCGCATTGTTTCATCTTTCATCTTTCCGCATTGTTTCATCTTTCATCTTTCCGCATTGTTTCATCTTTCATCTTTCCGCATTGTTTCATCTTTCATCTTTCCGCATTCTTTCATCTTTCATCTTTCCGCATTCTTTCATCTTTCATCTTTCCGCATTCTTTCATCTTTCATCTTTCCGCATTCTTTCATCTTTCATCTTTCCGCATTGTTTCATCTTTCATCTTTCCGCATTGTTTCATCTTTCATCTTTCCGCATTGTTTCATCTTTCATCTTCCGCATTCTTTCATCTTTCATCTTTCCGCATTGTTTCATCTTTCATCTTTCCGCATTGTTTGATCTTTCATCTTCCGCATTCTTTCATCTTTCATCTTTCCGCATTGTTTCATCTTTCATCTTTCCGCATTCTTTCATCTTTCATCTTTCCGCATTGTTTCATCTTTCATCTTTCCGCATTCTTTCATCTTTCATCTTTCCGCATTGTTTCATCTTTCATCTTTCCGCATTGTTTCATCTTTCATCTTTCCGCATTGTTTCATCTTTCCGCATTGTTTCATCTTTCCGCATTGTTTCATCTTGCCGCATTGTTTCATCTTTCATCTTTCCGCATTTTTTCATCTTTCATCTTTCCGCATTGTTTCATCTTTCATCTTCCGCATTCTTTCATCTTTCATCTTTCCGCATTGTTTCATCTTTCATCTTTCCGCATTCTTTCATCTTTCATCTTTCCGCATTCTTTCATCTTTCATCTTTCCGCATTGTTTCATCTTTCATCTTTCATCTTTCCGCATTGTTTCATCTTTCATCTTCCGCATTCTTTCATCTTTCATCTTTTCGCATTGTTTCATCTTTCATCTTTCCGCATTCTTTCATCTTTCATCTTTCCGCATTGTTTCATCTTTCATCTTTCCGCATTGTTTCATCTTTCCGCATTGTTTCATCTTTCCGCATTGTTTCATCTTTCATCTTTCCGCATTGTTTCATCTTTCATCTTTCCGCATTGTTTCATCTTTCATCTTCCGCATTCTTTCATCTTTCATCTTTCCGCATTGTTTCATCTTTCATCTTTCCGCATTCTTTCATCTTTCATCTTTCCGCATTGTTTCATCTTTCATCTTTCATCTTTCCGCATTGTTTCATCTTTCATCTTCCGCATTCTTTCATCTTTCATCTTTTCGCATTGTTTCATCTTTCATCTTTCCGCATTCTTTCATCTTTCATCTTTCCGCATTGTTTCATCTTTCATCTTTCCGCATTGTTTCATCTTTCATCTTTCCGCATTGTTTCATCTTTCATCTTTCCGCATTCTTTCATCTTTCATCTTTCCGCATTCTTTCATCTTTCATCTTCCGCATTCTTTCATCTTTCATCTTTCCGCATTGTTTCATCTTTCATCTTTCCGCATTCTTTCATCTTTCATCTTTCCGCATTGTTTCATCTTTCATCTTTCCGCATTGTTTCATCTTTCATCTTTCCGCATTGTTTCATCTTTCATCTTTCCGCATTGTTTCATCTTTCATCTTCCGCATTCTTTCATCTTTCATCTTTCCGCATTGTTTCATCTTTCATCTTTCCGCATTGTTTCATCTTTCATCTTTCCGCATTGTTTCATCTTTCATCTTTCCGCATTGTTTCATCTTTCATCTTTCCGCATTGTTTCATCTTTCATCTTTCCGCATTGTTTCATCTTTCATCTTCCGCATTCTTTCATCTTTCATCTTTCCGCATTGTTTCATCTTTCATCTTTCCGCATTGTTTCATCTTTCATCTTCCGCATTCTTTCATCTTTCATCTTTCCGCATTGTTTCATCTTTCATCTTTCCGCATTTTTTCATCTTTCATCTTTCCGCATTGTTTCATCTTTCCGCATTGTTTCATCTTTCCGCATTGTTTCATCTTTCCGCATTGTTTCATCTTTCATCTTTACGCATTGTTTCATCTTTCATCTTTCCGCATTCTTTCATCTTTCATCTTTCCGCATTGTTTCATCTTTCATCTTTCCGCATTGTTTCATCCTTTCATCTTTCCGCATTCTTTCATCTTTCATCTTTCCGCATTGCTTCATCTTTCATCTTTCCGCATTGTTTCATCTTTCCGCATTGTTTCATCTTTCATCTTTCATCTTTCATCTTTCCGCATTCTTTCATCTTTCATCTTTCCGCATTGTTTCATCTTTCATCTTTCCGCATTGTTTCATCTTTCATCTTTCCGCATTGTTTCATCCTTTCATCTTTCCGCATTCTTTCATCTTTCATCTTTCCGCATTGTTTCATCTTTCATCTTTCCGCATTGTTTCATCTTTCCGCATTGTTTCATCTTTCATCTTCCGCATTCTTTCATCTTTCATCTTTCCGCATTGTTTCATCTTTCATCTTTCATCTTTCATCTTTCCGCATTCTTTCATCTTTCATCTTTCCACATTGTTTCATCTTTCATCTTTCCGCATTGTTTCATCTTTCATCTTCCGCATTCTTTCATCTTTCATCTTTCCGCATTGTTTCATCTTTCATCTTTCATCTTTCATCTTTCATCTTTCCGCATTCTTTCATCTTTCATCTTTCCGCATTGTTTCATCTTTCATCTTTCCGCATTGTTTCATCTTTCATCTTTCCGCATTGTTTCATCTTTCATCTTTCCGCATTGTTTCACCTTTCATCTTTCCGCATTCTTTCATCTTTCATCTTTCCGCATTCTTTCATCTTTCATCTTTCCGCATTGTTTCATCTTTCATCTTCCGCATTCTTTCATCTTTCATCTTTCCGCATTGTTTCATCTTTCATCTTTCCGCATTGTTTCATCTTTCATCTTTCCGCATTGTTTCATCTTTCATCTTTCCGCATTGTTTCATCTTTCATCTTTCCGCATTGTTTCATCTTTCATCTTTCCGCATTCTTTCATCTTTCATCTTTCCGCATTGTTTCATCTTTCATCTTTCATCTTTCATCTTTCCGCAATGTTTCATCTTTCATCTTTCCGCATTGTTTCATCTTTCATCTTTCCGCATTCTTTCATCTTTCATCTTTCCGCATTGTTTCATCTTTCATCTTTCCGCATTCTTTCATCTTTCATCTTTCCGCATTGTTTCATCTTTCCGCATTGTTTCATCTTTCATCTTCCGCATTCTTTCATCTTTCATCTTTCCGCATTGTTTCATCTTTCATCTTTCCGCATTGTTTCATCTTTCATCTTCCGCATTCTTTCATCTTTCATCTTTCCGCATTGTTTCATCTTTCATCTTTCCGCATTCTTTCATCTTTCATCTTTCCGCATTGTTTCATCTTTCATCTTTCCGCATTTTTTCATCTTTCATCTTTCCGCATAGTTTCATCTTTCCGCATTGTTTCATCTTTCATCTTTCCGCATTTTTTCATCTTTCATCTTTCCGCATTGTTTCATCTTTCATCTTTCCGCATTGTTTCACCTTTCATCTTTCCGCATTCTTTCATCTTCCATCTTTCCGCATTCTTTCATCTTTCATATTTCCGCATTGTTTCATCTTTCATCTTCCGCATTCTTTCATCTTTCATCTTTCCGCATTGTTTCATCTTTCATCTTTCCGCATTGTTTCATCTTTCATCTTTCCGCATTGTTTCACCTTTCATCTTTCCGCATTCTTTCATCTTTCATCTTTCCGCATTCTTTCATCTTTCATCTTTCCGCATTGTTTCATCTTTCATCTTCCGCATTCTTTCATCTTTCATCTTTCCGCATTGTTTCATCTTTCATCTTTCCGCATTGTTTCATCTTTCATCTTTCCGCATTGTTTCATCTTTCATCTTTCCGCATTCTTTCATCTTTCATCTTTCCGCATTGTTTCATCTTTCCGCATTGTTTCATGTTTCCGCATTGTTTCAGCTTTCACCTTTCCGCATTGTTTCATCTTTCATCTTTCCGCATTGTTTCATCTTTCATCTTTCCGCATTGTTTCATCTTTCATCTTTCCGCATTCTTTCATCTTTCATCTTTCCGCATTGTTTCATCTTTCATCTTTCCGCAATGTTTCATCTTTCATCTTTCCGCATTGTTTCATCTTTCATCTTTCCGCATTCTTTCATCTTTCATCTTTCCGCATTGTTTCATCTTTCATCTTTCCGCATTGTTTCATCTTTCATCTTTCCGCATTGTTTCATCTTTCATCTTTCCGCATTTTTTCATCTTTCATCTTTCCGCATTGTTTCATCTTTCATCTTTCCGCATTGTTTCATCTTTCATCTTTCCGCATTGTTTCATCTTTCATCTTTCCGCATTCTTTCATCTTTCATCTTTCCGCATTCTTTCATCTTTCATCTTTCCGCATTCTTTCATCTTTCATCTTTCCGCATTGTTTCATCTTTCATCTTTCCGCATTGTTTCATCTTTCATCTTTCCGCATTGTTTCATCTTTCATCTTCCGCATTCTTTCATCTTTCATCTTTCCGCATTGTTTCATCTTTCATCTTTCCGCATTGTTTCATCTTTCATCTTCCGCATTCTTTCATCTTTCATCTTTCCGCATTGTTTCATCTTTCATCTTTCCGCATTCTTTCATCTTTCATCTTTCCGCATTGTTTCATCTTTCATCTTTCCGCATTCTTTCATCTTTCATCTTTCCGCATTGTTTCATCTTTCATCTTTCCGCATTGTTTCATCTTTCATCTTTCCGCATTGTTTCATCTTTCATCTTTCCGCATTGTTTCATCTTTCCGCATTGTTTCATCTTTCCGCATTGTTTCATCTTGCCGCATTGTTTCATCTTTCATCTTTCCGCATTTTTTCATCTTTCATCTTTCCGCATTGTTTCATCTTTCATCTTTCCGCATTCTTTCATCTTTCATCTTTCCGCATTGTTTCATCTTTCATCTTTCCGCATTGTTTCATCTTTCATCTTTCCGCATTGTTTCATCTTTCATCTTTCCGCATTCTTTCATCTTTCATCTTTCCGCATTGTTTCATCTTTCATCTTTCATCTTTCCGCATTGTTTCATCTTTCATCTTCCGCATTCTTTCATCTTTCATCTTTTCGCATTGTTTCATCTTTCATCTTTCCGCATTCTTTCATCTTTCATCTTTCCGCATTGTTTCATCTTTCATCTTTCCGCATTGTTTCATCTTTCATCTTTCCGCATTGTTTCATCTTTCATCTTTCCGCATTCTTTCATCTTTCATCTTTCCGCATTCTTTCATCTTTCATCTTTCCGCATTTTTTCATCTTTCATCTTTCCGCATTGTTTCATCTTTCCGCATTGTTTCATCTTTCATCTTTCCGCATTGTTTCATCTTTCATCTTTCCGCATTGTTTCATCTTTCATCTTTCCGCATTGTTTCATCTTTCATCTTTCCGCATTATTTCATCTTTCATCTTTCCGCATTGTTTCATCTTTCATCTTCCGCATTCTTTCATCTTTCATCTTTCCGCATTGTTTCATCTTTCATCTTTCCGCATTGTTTCATCTTTCACCTTCCGCATTCTTTCATCTTTCATCTTTCCGCATTGTTTCATCTTTCATCTTTCCGCATTTTTTCATCTTTCATCTTTCCGCATTGTTTCATCTTTCCGCATTGTTTCATCTTTCCGCATTGTTTCATCTTTCCGCATTGTTTCATCTTTCCGCATTGTTTCATCTTTCCGCATTGTTTCATCTTTCCGCATTGTTTCATCTTTCCGCATTGTTTCATCTTTCATCTTTACGCATTGTTTCATCTTTCATCTTTCCGCATTCTTTCATCTTTCATCTTTCCGCATTGTTTCATCTTTCATCTTTCCGCATTGTTTCATCCTTTCATCTTTCCGCATTCTTTCATCTTTCATCTTTCCGCATTGTTTCATCTTTCATCTTTCCGCATTGTTTCATCTTTCCGCATTGTTTCATCTTTCATCTTTCATATTTCATCTTTCCGCATTCTTTCATCTTTCATCTTTCCGCATTGTTTCATCTTTCATCTTTCCGCATTGTTTCATCTTTCCGCATTGTTTCATCTTTCATCTTCCGCATTCTTTCATCTTTCATCTTTCCGCATTGTTTCATCTTTCATCTTTCATCTTTCATCTTTCCGCATTCTTTCATCTTTCATCTTTCCGCATTGTTTCATCTTTCATCTTTCCGCATTGTTTCATCTTTCATCTTCCGCATTCTTTCATCTTTCATCTTTCCGCATTGTTTCATCTTTCATCTTTCATCTTTCATCTTTCATCTTTCCGCATTCTTTCATCTTTCATCTTTCCGCATTGTTTCATCTTTCATCTTTCCGCATTGTTTCATCTTTCATCTTCCCGCATTGTTTCATCTTTCATCTTTCCGCATTGTTTCACCTTTCATCTTTCCGCATTCTTTCATCTTTCATCTTTCCGCATTCTTTCATCTTTCATCTTTCCGCATTGTTTCATCTTTCATCTTCCGCATTCTTTCATCTTTCATCTTTCCGCATTGTTTCATCTTTCATCTTTCCGCATTGTTTCATCTTTCATCTTTCCGCATTGTTTCATCTTTCATCTTTCCGCATTGTTTCATCTTTCATCTTTCCGCATTGTTTCATCTTTCATCTTTCCGCATTCTTTCATCTTTCATCTTTCCGCATTGTTTCATCTTTCATCTTTCCGCAATGTTTCATCTTTCATCTTTCCGCATTGTTTCATCTTTCATCTTTCCGCATTCTTTCATCTTTCATCTTTCCGCATTGTTTCATCTTTCATCTTTCCGCATTCTTTCATCTTTCATCTTTCCGCATTGTTTCATCTTTCCGCATTGTTTCATCTTTCATCTTCCGCATTCTTTCATCTTTCATCTTTCCGCATTGTTTCATCTTTCATCTTTCCGCATTGTTTCATCTTTCATCTTCCGCATTCTTTCATCTTTCATCTTTCCGCATTGTTTCATCTTTCATCTTTCCGCATTCTTTCATCTTTCATCTTTCCGCATTGTTTCATCTTTCATCTTTCCGCATTTTTTCATCTTTCATCTTTCCGCATAGTTTCATCTTTCCGCATTGTTTCATCTTTCATCTTTCCTCATTTTTTTATCTTTCATCTTTCCGCATTGTTTCATCTTTCATCTTTCCGCATTCTTTCATCTTTCATCTTTCCGCATTGTTTCATCTTTCATCTTTCCGCATTGTTTCATCTTTCATCTTTCCGCATTGTTTCATCTTTCATCTTTCCGCATTCTTTCATCTTTCATCTTTCCGCATTGTTTCATCTTTCATCTTTCATCTTTCCGCATTGTTTCATCTTTCATCTTCCGCATTCTTTCATCTTTCATCTTTCCGCATTGTTTCATCTTTCATCTTTCCGCATTCTTTCATCTTTCATCTTTCCGCATTGTTTCATCTTTCATCTTTCCGCATTCTTTCATCTTTCATCTTTCCGCATTGTTTCATCTTTCATCTTTCCGCATTGTTTCATCTTTCCGCATTGTTTCATCTTTCATCTTCCGCATTCTTTCATCTTTCATCTTTCCGCATTGTTTCATCTTTCATCTTTCCGCATTGTTTCATCTTTCATCTTCCGCATTCTTTCATCTTTCATCTTTCCGCATTGTTTCATCTTTCATCTTTCCGCATTTTTTCATCTTTCATCTTTCCGCATTGTTTCATCTTTCCGCATTGTTTCATCTTTCCGCATTGTTTCATCTTTCCGCATTGTTTCATCTTTCCGCATTGTTTCATCTTTCATCTTTCCGCATTCTTTCATCTTTCATCTTTCCGCATTCTTTCATCTTTCATCTTTCCGCATTGTTTCATCTTTCATCTTCCGCATTCTTTCATCTTTCATCTTTCCGCATTGTTTCATCTTTCATCTTTCCGCATTGTTTCATCTTTCATCTTTCCGCATTGTTTCATCTTTCATCTTTCCGCATTGTTTCATCTTTCATCTTCCGCATTCTTTCATCTTTCATCTTTCCGCATTGTTTCATCTTTCATCTTTCATCTTTCATCTTTCCGCTTTCTTTCATCTTTCATCTATCCGCATTGTTTCATCTTTCATCTTTCCGCATTGTTTCATCTTTCATCTTTCCGCATTGTTTCATCTTTCATCTTTCCGCATTGTTTCACCTTTCATCTTTCCGCATTCTTTCATCTTTCATCTTTCCGCATTCTTTCATCTTTCATCTTTCCGCATTGTTTCATCTTTCATCTTCCGCATTCTTTCATCTTTCATCTTTCCGCATTGTTTCATCTTTCATCTTTCCGCATTGTTTCATCTTTCATCTTTCCGCATTGTTTCATCTTTCATCTTTCCGCATTGTTTCATCTTTCATCTTTCCGCATTGTTTCATCTTTCATCTTTCCGCATTCTTTCATCTTTCATCTTTCCGCACTGTTTCATCTTTCATCTTTCCGCAATGTTTCATCTTTCATCTTTCAGCATTGTTTCATCTTTCATCTTCCCGCATTCTTTCATCTTTCATCTTTCCGCATTGTTTCATCTTTCATCTTTCCGCATTGTTTCATCTTTCATCTTTCCGCATTGTTTCATCTTTCCGCATTGTTTCATCTTTCATCTTTCCGCATTTTTTCATCTTTCATCTTTCCGCATTGTTTCATCTTTCATCTTTCCGCATTGTTTCATCTTTCATCTTTCCGCATTGTTTCATCTTTCATCTTTCCGCATTGTTTCATCTTTCCGCATTGTTTCATCTTTCCGCATTGTTTCATCTTTCCGCATTGTTTCATCTTTCATCTTCCGCATTCTTTCATCTTTCATCTTTCCGCATTGTTTCATCTTTCATCTTTCCGCATTTTTTCATCTTTCATCTTTCCGCATTGTTTCATCTTTCCGCATTGTTTCATCTTTCATCTTTCCGCATTCTTTCATCTTTCATCTTTCCGCATTGTTTCATCTTTCATCTTTCCGCATTTTTTCATCTTTCATCTTTCCGCATTGTTTCATCTTTCATCTTTCCGCATTGTTTCATCTTTCCGCATAGTTTCATCTTTCCGCATTGTTTCATCTTTCATCTTTCCGCATTGTTTCATCTTTCATCTTTCCGCATTGTTTCATCTTTCATCTTTCCGCATTCTTTCATCTTTCATCTTTCCGCATTGTTTCATCTTTCATCTTTCCGCATTGTTTCATCTTTCATCTTTCCGCATTGTTTCATCTTTCATCTTTCCGCATTGTTTCATCTTTCCGCATTGTTTCATCTTTCCGCATTGTTTCATCTTTCCGAATTGTTTCATCTTTCATCTTTCCGCATTGTTTCATCTTTCATCTTCCGCATTCTTTCATCTTTCATCTTTCCGCATTGTTTCATCTTTCATCTTTCCGCATTGTTTCATCTTTCATCTTCCGCATTCTTTCATCTTTCATCTTTCCGCATTGTTTCATCTTTCATCTTTCCGCAATGTTTCATCTTTCATCTTTCCGCATTGTTTCATCTTTCATCTTTCCGCATTCTTTCATCTTTCATCTTTCCGCATTGTTTCATCTTTCATCTTTCCGCATTGTTTCATCTTTCATCTTTCCGCATTGTTTCATCTTTCCGCATTGTTTCATCTTTCATCTTTCCGCATTTTTTCATCTTTCATCTTTCCGCATTGTTTCATCTTTCATCTTTCCGCATTGTTTCATCTTTCATCTTTCCGCATTGTTTCATCTTTCATCTTTCCGCATTCTTTCATCTTTCATCTTTCCGCATTGTTTCATCTTTCATCTTTCCGCATTCTTTCATCTTTCATCTTTCGGCATTCTTTCATCTTTCCGCATTCTTTCATCTTTCATCTTTCCGCATTGTTTCATCTTTCATCTTTCCGCATTGTTTCATCTTTCATCTTTCCGCATTGTTTCACCTTTCATCTTTCCGCATTCTTTCATCTTTCATCTTTCCGCATTCTTTCATCTTTCATCTTTCCGCATTGTTTCATCTTTCCGCATTGTTTCATCTTTCATCTTTCCGCATTTTTTCATCTTTCATCTTTCCGCATTGTTTCATCTTTCATCTTTCCGCATTGTTTCATCTTTCATCTTTCCGCATTGTTTCATCTTTCATCTTTCCGCATTCTTTCATCTTTCATCTTTCCGCATTCTTTCATCTTTCATCTTTCCGCATTCTTTCATCTTTCATCTTTCCGCATTGTTTCATCTTTCATCTTTCCGCATTGTTTCATCTTTCATCTTTCCGCATTGTTTCATCTTTCATCTTTCCGCATTGTTTCATCTTTCCGCATTGTTTCATCTTTCCGCATTGTTTCATCTTTCCGCATTGTTTCATCTTTCATCTTCCGCATTCTTTCATCTTTCATCTTTCCGCATTGTTTCATCTTTCATCTTTCCGCATTGTTTCATCTTTCATCTTTCCGCATTGTTTCATCTTTCATCTTTCCGCATTTTTTAATCTTTCATCTTTCCGCATTGTTTCATCTTTCCGCATTGTTTCATCTTTCATCTTTCCGCATTCTTTCATCTTTCATCTTTCCGCATTGTTTCATCTTTCATCTTTCCGCAATGTTTCATCTTTCATCTTTCCGCATTGTTTCATCTTTCATCTTTCCGCATTCTTTCATCTTTCATCTTTCCGCATTGTTTCAGCTTTCATCTTTCCGCATTGTTTCATCTTTCCGCATTGTTTCATCTTTCATCTTCCGCATTGTTTCATCTTTCATCTTTCCGCATTGTTTCACCTTTCATCTTTCCGCATTCTTTCATCTTTCATCTTTCCGCATTCTTTCATCTTTCATCTTTCCGCATTGTTTCATCTTTCCGCATTGTTTCATCTTTCATCTTTCCGCATTTTTTCATCTTTCATCTTTCCGCATTGTTTCATCTTTCATCTTTCCGCATTGTTTCATCTTTCATCTTTCCGCATTGTTTCATCTTTCATCTTTCCGCATTCTTTCATCTTTCATCTTTCCGCATTCTTTCATCTTTCATCTTTCCGCTTTCTTTCATCTTTCATCTTTCCGCATTGTTTCATCTTTCATCTTTCCGCATTGTTTCATCTTTCCGCATTGTTTCATCTTTCCGCATTGTTTCATCTTTCCGCATTTTTTCATCTTTCCGCATTGTTTCATCTTTCCGCATTGTTTCATCTTTCCGCATTGTTTCATCTTTCCGCATTGTTTCATCTTTCATCTTCCGCATTCTTTCATCTTTCATCTTTCCGCATTGTTTCATCTTTCATCTTTCCGCATTTTTTCATCTTTCATCTTTCCGCATTGTTTCATCTTTCATCTTTCCGCATTGTTTCATCTTTCCGCATAGTTTCATCTTTCCGCATTGTTTCATCTATCATCTTTCCGCATTGTTTCATCTTTCATCTTTCCGCATTGTTTCATCTTTCATCTTTCCGCATTCTTTCATCTTTCATCTTTCCGCATTGTTTCTTCTTTCATCTTTCCGCATTGTTTCATCTTTCATCTTTCCGCATTCTTTCATCTTTCATCTTTCCGCATTGTTTCATCTTTCCGCATTGTTTCATCTTTCCGCATTGTTTCATCTTTCCGAATTGTTTCATCTTTCATCTTTCCGCATTGTTTCATCTTTCATCTTCCGCATTCTTTCATCTTTCATCTTTCCGCATTGTTTCATCTTTCATCTTTCCGCATTGTTTCATCTTTCATCTTCCGCATTCTTTCATCTTTCATCTTTCCGCATTGTTTCATCTTTCATCTTTCCGCAATGTTTCATCTTTCATCTTTCCGCATTGTTTCATCTTTCATCTTTCCGCATTCTTTCATCTTTCATCTTTCCGCATTGTTTCATCTTTCATCTTTCCGCATTGTTTCATCTTTCATCTTTCCGCATTGTTTCATCTTTCCGCATTGTTTCATCTTTCATCTTTCCGCATTTTTTCATCTTTCATCTTTCCGCATTGTTTCATCTTTCATCTTTCCGCATTGTTTCATCTTTCATCTTTCCGCATTGTTTCATCTTTCATCTTTCCGCATTCTTTCATCTTTCATCTTTCCGCATTGTTTCATCTTTCATCTTTCCGCATTCTTTCATCTTTCATCTTGCGGCATTCTTTCATCTTTCATCTTTCCGCATTTTTTCATCTTTCATCTTTCCGCATTGTTTCATCTTTCATCTTTCCGCATTGTTTCATCTTTCATCTTTCCGCATTGTTTCATCTTTCATCTTTCCGCATTCTTTCATCTTTCATCTTTCCGCATTCTTTCATCTTTCATCTTTCCGCATTCTTTCATCTTTCATCTTTCCGCATTGTTTCATCTTTCATCTTTCCGCATTTTTTCATCTTTCATCTTTCCGCATTGTTTCATCTTTCATCTTTCCGCATTGTTTCATCTTTCATCTTTCCGCATTGTTTCATCTTTCATCTTTCCGCATTCTTTCATCTTTCATCTTTCCGCATTCTTTCATCTTTCATCTTTCCGCATTCTTTCATCTTTCATCTTTCCGCATTGTTTCATCTTTCATCTTTCCGCATTGTTTCATCTTTCATCTTTCCGCATTGTTTCATCTTTCATCTTTCCGCATTGTTTCATCTTTCATCTTTCCGCATTGTTTCATCTTTCATCTTTCCGCATTGTTTCATCTTTCATCTTTCCGCATTCTTTCATCTTTCATCTTTCCGCATTCTTTCATCTTTCATCTTTCCGCATTCTTTCATCTTTCATCTTTCCGCATTGTTTCATCTTTCATCTTTCCGCATTGTTTCATCTTTCATCTTTCCGCATTGTTTCATCTTTCCGCATTGTTTCATCTTTCATCTTCCGCATTCTTTCATCTTTCATCTTTCCGCATTGTTTCATCTTTCATCTTTCCGCATTGTTTCATCTTTCATCTTCCGCATTCTTTCATCTTTCATCTTTCCGCATTGTTTCATCTTTCATCTTTCCGCATTCTTTCATCTTTCATCTTTCCGCATTGTTTCATCTTTCATCTTTCCGCATTTTTTCATCTTTCATCTTTCCGCATTGTTTCATCTTTCCGCATTGTTTCATCTTTCATCTTCCGCATTCTTTCATCTTTCATCTTTCCGCATTGTTTCATCTTTCATCTTTCCGCATTGTTTCATCTTTCATCTTCCGCATTCTTTCATCTTTCATCTTTCCGCATTGTTTCATCTTTCATCTTTCCGCATTCTTTCATCTTTCATCTTTCCGCATTGTTGCATCTTTCATCTTTCCGCATTTTTGCATCTTTCATCTTTCCGCATTGTTTCATCTTTCCGCATTGTTTCATCTTTCCGCATTGTTTCATCTTTCCGCATTGTTTCATCTTTCCGCATTGTTTCATCTTTCCGCATTGTTTCATCTTTCCGCATTGTTTCATCTTTCCGCATTGAATCATCTTTCCGCATTGTTTCATCTTTCCGCATTGTTTCATCTTACCGCATTGTTTCATCTTTCCGCATTGTTTCATCTTTCCGCATTGTTTCATCTTTCCGCATTGTTTCATCTTTCATCTTTCCGCATTGTTTCATCTTTCATCTTTCCGCATTGTTTCATCTTTCATCTTTCCGCATTGTTTCATCTTTCATCTTTCCGCATTGTTTCATCTTTCATCTTTCCGCATTGTTTCATCTTTCATCTTTCCGCATTGTTTCATCTTTCATCTTTCCGCATTTTTTCATCTTTCATCTTTCCGCATTGTTTCATCTTTCATCTTTCCGCATTGTTTCATCTTTCATCTTTCCGCATTGTTTCATCTTTCATCTTTCCGCATTGTTTCATCTTTCATCTTTCCGCATTGTTTCATCTTTCATCTTTCCGCATTGTTTCATCTTTCACCTTTCCGCATTGTTTCATCTTTCATCTTTCCGCATTGTTTCATCTTTCATCTTTCCGCATTTTTTCATCTTTCATCTTTCCGCATTGTTTCATCTTTCATCTTTCCGCATTGTTTCATTTTTCATCTTTCCGCATTGTTTCATCTTTCCGCATTGTTTCATCTTTCCGCATTGTTTCATCTTTCCGCATTGTTTCATCTTTCCGCATTGTTTCATCTTTCCGCATTGTTTCATCTTTCATCTTCCGCATTCTTTCATCTTTCATCTTTCCGCATTGTTTCATCTTTCATCTTTCCGCATTGTTTCATCTTTCATCTTTCCGCATTGTTTCATCTTTCATCTTTCCGCATTTTTTAATCTTTCATCTTACCGCATTGTTTCATCTTTCCGCATTGTTTCATCTTTCATCTTTCCGCATTCTTTCATCTTTCATCTTTCCGCATTGTTTCATCTTTCATCTTTCCGCAATGTTTCATCTTTCATCTTTCCGCATTGTTTCATCTTTCATCTTTCCGCATTCTTTCATCTTTCATCTTTCCGCATTGTTTCAGCTTTCATCTTTCCGCATTGTTTCATCTTTCCGCATTGTTTCATCTTTCATCTTCCGCATTGTTTCATCTTTCATCTTTCCGCATTGTTTCACCTTTCATCTTTCCGCATTCTTTCATCTTTCATCTTTCCGCATTCTTTCATCTTTCATCTTTCCGCATTGTTTCATCTTTCCGCATTGTTTCATCTTTCCGCATTGTTTCATCTTTCATCTTTCCGCATTTTTTCATCTTTCATCTTTCCGCATTGTTTCATCTTTCATCTTTCCGCATTGTTTCATCTTTCATCTTTCCGCATTGTTTCATCTTTCATCTTTCCGCATTGTTTCATCTTTCCGCATTGTTTCATCTTTCCGCATTGTTTCATCTTTCCGCATTGTTTCATCTTTCCGCATTGTTTCATCTTTCCGCATTGTTTCATCTTTCCGCATTGTTTCATCTTTCCGCATTGTTTCATCTTTCCGCATTGTTTCATCTTTCATCTTCCGCATTCTTTCATCTTTCATCTTTCCGCATTGTTTCATCTTTCATCTTTCCGCATTGTTTCATCTTTCATCTTTCCGCATTGTTTCATCTTTCATCTTTCCGAATTTTTTAATCTTTCATCTTTCCGCATTGTTTCATCTTTCCGCATTGTTTCATCTTTCATCTTTCCGCATTCTTTCATCTTTCATCTTTCCGCATTGTTTCATCTTTCATCTTTCCGCAATGTTTCATCTTTCATCTTTCCGCATTGTTTCATCTTTCATCTTTCCGCATTCTTTCATCTTTCATCTTTCCGCATTGTTTCAGCTTTCATCTTTCCGCATTGTTTCATCTTTCCGCATTGTTTCATCTTTCATCTTCCGCATTGTTTCATCTTTCATCTTTCCGCATTGTTTCACCTTTCATCTTTCCGCATTCTTTCATCTTTCATCTTTCCGCATTCTTTCATCTTTCATCTTTCCGCATTGTTTCATCTTTCCGCATTGTTTCATCTTTCATCTTTCCGCATTTTTTCATCTTTCATCTTTCCGCATTGTTTCATCTTTCATCTTTCCGCATTGTTTCATCTTTCATCTTTCCGCATTGTTTCATCTTTCATCTTTCCGCATTCTTTCATCTTTCATCTTTCCGCATTCTTTCATCTTTCATCTTTCCGCATTCTTTCATCTTTCATCTTTCCGCATTGTTTCATCTTTCATCTTTCCGCATTGTTTCATCTTTCATCTTTCCGCATTGTTTCATCTTTCATCTTTCCGCATTGTTTCATCTTTCCGCATTGTTTCATCTTTCCGCATTGTTTCATCTTTCCGCATTGTTTCATCTTTCCGCATTGTTTCATCTTTCCGCATTGTTTCATCTTTCCGCATTGTTTCATCTTTCCGCATTGTTTCATCTTTCCGCATTGTTTCATCTTTCCGCATTGTTTCATCTTTCCGCATTGTTTCATCTTTCCGCATTGTTTCATCTTTCATCTTCCGCATTCTTTCATCTTTCATCTTTCCGCATTGTTTCATCTTTCATCTTTCCGCATTTTTTCATCTTTCATCTTTCCGCATTGTTTCATCTTTCATCTTTCCGCATTGTTTCATCTTTCCGCATAGTTTCATCTTTCCGCATTGTTTCATCTATCATCTTTCCGCATTGTTTCATCTTTCATCTTTCCGCATTGTTTCATCTTTCATCTTTCCGCATTCTTTCATCTTTCATCTTTCCGCATTGTTTCATCTTTCATCTTTCCGCATTGTTTCATCTTTCATCTTTCCGCATTCTTTCATCTTTCATCTTTCCGCATTGTTTCATCTTTCCGCATTGTTTCATCTTTCCGCATTGTTTCATCTTTCCGAATTGTTTCATCTTTCATCTTTCCGCATTGTTTCATCTTTCATCTTCCGCATTCTTTCATCTTTCATCTTTCCGCATTGTTTCATCTTTCATCTTTCCGCATTGTTTCATCTTTCATCTTCCGCATTCTTTCATCTTTCATCTTTCCGCATTGTTTCATCTTTCATCTTTCCGCAATGTTTCATCTTTCATCTTTCCGCATTGTTTCATCTTTCATCTTTCCGCATTCTTTCATCTTTCATCTTTCCGCATTGTTTCATCTTTCATCTTTCCGCATTGTTTCATCTTTCATCTTTCCGCATTGTTTCATCTTTCCGCATTGTTTCATCTTTCATCTTTCCGCATTTTTTCATCTTTCATCTTTGCGCATTGTTTCATCTTTCATCTTTCCGCATTGTTTCATCTTTCATCTTTCCGCATTGTTTCATCTTTCATCTTTCCGCATTCTTTCATCTTTCATCTTTCCGCATTGTTTCATCTTTCATCTTTCCGCATTCTTTCATCTTTCATCTTGCGGCATTCTTTCATCTTTCATCTTTCCGCATTCTTTCATCTTTCATCTTTCCGCATTGTTTCATCTTTCATCTTTCCGCATTGTTTCATCTTTCATCTTTCCGCATTGTTTCACCTTTCATCTTTCCGCATTCTTTCATCTTTCATCTTTCCGCATTCTTTCATCTTTCATCTTTCCGCATTCTTTCATCTTTCATCTTTCCGCATTGTTTCATCTTTCATCTTTCCGCATTGTTTCATATTTCATCTTTCCGCATTGTTTCATCTTTCATCTTTCCGCATTGTTTCATCTTTCCGCATTGTTTCATCTTTCCGCATTGTTTCATCTTTCCGCATTGTTTCATCTTTCCGCATTGTTTCATCTTTCCGCATTGTTTCATCTTTCATCTTCCGCATTCTTTCATCTTTCATCTTTCCGCATTGTTTCATCTTTCATCTTTCCGCATTGTTTCATCTTTCATCTTTCCGCATTGTTTCATCTTTCATCTTTCCGCATTTTTTAATCTTTCATCTTACCGCATTGTTTCATCTTTCCGCATTGTTTCATCTTTCATCTTTCCGCATTCTTTCATCTTTCATCTTTCCGCATTGTTTCATCTTTCATCTTTCCGCAATGTTTCATCTTTCATCTTTCCGCATTGTTTCATCTTTCATCTTTCCGCATTCTTTCATCTTTCATCTTTCCGCATTGTTTCAGCTTTCATCTTTCCGCATTGTTTCATCTTTCCGCATTGTTTCATCTTTCATCTTCCGCATTGTTTCATCTTTCATCTTTCCGCATTGTTTCACCTTTCATCTTTCCGCATTCTTTCATCTTTCATCTTTCCGCATTCTTTCATCTTTCATCTTTCCGCATTGTTTCATCTTTCCGCATTGTTTCATCTTTCATCTTTCCGCATTTTTTCATCTTTCATCTTTCCGCATTGTTTCATCTTTCATCTTTCCGCATTGTTTCATCTTTCATCTTTCCGCATTGTTTCATCTTTCATCTTTCCGCATTCTTTCATCTTTCATCTTTCCGCATTCTTTCATCTTTCATCTTTCCGCATTCTTTCATCTTTCATCTTTCCGCATTGTTTCATCTTTCATCTTTCCGCATTGTTTCATCTTTCATCTTTCCGCATTGTTTCATCTTTCATCTTTCCGCATTGTTTCATCTTTCCGCATTGTTTCATCTTTCCGCATTGTTTCATCTTTCCGCATTGTTTCATCTTTCCGCATTGTTTCATCTTTCATCTTCCGCATTCTTTCATCTTTCATCTTTCCTCATTGTTTCATCTTTCATCTTTCCGCATTGTTTCATCTTTCCGCATTGTTTCATCTTTCATCTTTCCGCATTCTTTCATCTTTCATCTTTCCGCATTGTTTCATCTTTCATCTTTCCGCAATGTTTCATCTTTCATCTTTCCGCATTGTTTCATCTTTCATCTTTCCGCATTCTTTCATCTTTCATCTTTCCGCATTGTTTCAGCTTTCATCTTTCCGCATTGTTTCATCTTTCCGCATTGTTTCATCTTTCATCTTTCCGCATTTTTTCAGCTTTCATCTTTCCGCATTGTTTCATCTTTCATCTTTCCGCATTGTTTCATCTTTCCGCATAGTTTCATCTTTCCGCATTGTTTCATCTTTCATCTTTCCGCATTTTTTCATCTTTCATCTTTCCGCATTGTTTCATCTTTCATCTTTCCGCATTCTTTCATCTTTCATCTTTCCGCATTGTTTCATCTTTCATCTTTCCGCATTGTTTCATCTTTCATCTTTCCGCATTGTTTCATCTTTCATCTTTCCGCATTCTTTCATCTTTCATCTTTCCGCATTGTTTCATCTTTCATCTTTCCGCATTGTTTCATCTTTCATCTTTCCGCATTCTTTCATCTTTCATCTTTCCGCATTGTTTCATCTTTCCGCATTGTTTCATCTTTCCGCATTGTTTCATCTTTCCGCATTGTTTCATCTTTCATCTTTCCGCATTGTTTCATCTTTCATCTTTCCGCATTGTTTCATCTTTCATCTTTCCGCATTGTTTCATCTTTCCGCATTGTTTCATCTTTCATCTTTCCGCATTTTTTCATCTTTCATCTTTCCGCATTGTTTCATCTTTCATCTTTCCGCATTGTTTCATCTTTCATCTTTCCGCATTGTTTCATCTTTCCGCATTGTTTCATCTTTCCGCATTGTTTCATCTTTCCGCATTGTTTCATCTTTCATCTTCCGCATTCTTTCATCTTTCATCTTTCCGCATTGTTTCATCTTTCATCTTTCCGCATTGTTTCATCTTTCATCTTTCCGCATTGTTTCATCTTTCATCTTTCCGCATTCTTTCATCTTTCATCTTGCGGCATTCTTTCATCTTTCATCTTTCCGCATTCTTTCATCTTTCATCTTTCCGCATTGTTTCATCTTTCATCTTTCCGCATTGTTTCATCTTTCATCTTTCCGCATTGTTTCACCTTTCATCTTTCCGCATTCTTTCATCTTTCATCTTTCCGCATTCTTTCATCTTTCATCTTTCCGCATTCTTTCATCTTTCATCTTTCCGCATTGTTTCATCTTTCATCTTTCCGCATTGTTTCATATTTCATCTTTCCGCATTGTTTCATCTTTCATCTTTCCGCATTGTTTCATCTTTCCGCATTGTTTCATCTTTCCGCATTGTTTCATCTTTCCGCATTGTTTCATCTTTCCGCATTGTTTCATCTTTCCGCATTGTTTCATCTTTCATCTTCCGCATTCTTTCATCTTTCATCTTTCCGCATTGTTTCATCTTTCATCTTTCCGCATTGTTTCATCTTTCATCTTTCCGCATTGTTTCATCTTTCATCTTTCCGCATTTTTTAATCTTTCATCTTACCGCATTGTTTCATCTTTCCGCATTGTTTCATCTTTCATCTTTCCGCATTCTTTCATCTTTCATCTTTCCGCATTGTTTCATCTTTCATCTTTCCGCATTGTTTCATCTTTCATCTTTCCGCATTGTTTCACCTTTCATCTTTCCGCATTCTTTCATCTTTCATCTTTCCGCATTCTTTCATCTTTCATCTTTCCGCATTCTTTCATCTTTCATCTTTCCGCATTGTTTCATCTTTCATCTTTCCGCATTGTTTCATATTTCATCTTTCCGCATTGTTTCATCTTTCATCTTTCCGCATTGTTTCATCTTTCCGCATTGTTTCATCTTTCCGCATTGTTTCATCTTTCCGCATTGTTTCATCTTTCCGCATTGTTTCATCTTTCCGCATTGTTTCATCTTTCCGCATTGTTTCATCTTTCATCTTCCGCATTCTTTCATCTTTCATCTTTCCGCATTGTTTCATCTTTCATCTTTCCGCATTGTTTCATCTTTCATCTTTCCGCATTGTTTCATCTTTCATCTTTCCGCATTTTTTAATCTTTCATCTTACCGCATTGTTTCATCTTTCCGCATTGTTTCATCTTTCATCTTTCCGCATTCTTTCATCTTTCATCTTTCCGCATTGTTTCATCTTTCATCTTTCCGCAATGTTTCATCTTTCATCTTTCCGCATTGTTTCATCTTTCATCTTTCCGCATTCTTTCATCTTTCATCTTTCCGCATTGTTTCAGCTTTCATCTTTCCGCATTGTTTCATCTTTCCGCATTGTTTCATCTTTCATCTTCCGCATTGTTTCATCTTTCATCTTTCCGCATTGTTTCACCTTTCATCTTTCCGCATTCTTTCATCTTTCATCTTTCCGCATTCTTTCATCTTTCATCTTTCCGCATTGTTTCATCTTTCCGCATTGTTTCATCTTTCATCTTTCCGCATTTTTTCATCTTTCATCTTTCCGCATTGTTTCATCTTTCATCTTTCCGCATTGTTTCATCTTTCATCTTTCCGCATTGTTTCATCTTTCATCTTTCCGCATTCTTTCATCTTTCATCTTTCCGCATTCTTTCATCTTTCATCTTTCCGCATTCTTTCATCTTTCATCTTTCCGCATTGTTTCATCTTTCATCTTTCCGCATTGTTTCATCTTTCATCTTTCCGCATTGTTTCATCTTTCATCTTTCCGCATTGTTTCATCTTTCCGCATTGTTTCATCTTTCCGCATTGTTTCATCTTTCCGCATTGTTTCATCTTTCCGCATTGTTTCATCTTTCATCTTCCGCATTCTTTCATCTTTCATCTTTCCTCATTGTTTCATCTTTCATCTTTCCGCATTGTTTCATCTTTCCGCATTGTTTCATCTTTCATCTTTCCGCATTCTTTCATCTTTCATCTTTCCGCATTGTTTCATCTTTCATCTTTCCGCAATGTTTCATCTTTCATCTTTCCGCATTGTTTCATCTTTCATCTTTCCGCATTCTTTCATCTTTCATCTTTCCGCATTGTTTCAGCTTTCATCTTTCCGCATTGTTTCATCTTTCCGCATTGTTTCATCTTTCATCTTTCCGCATTTTTTCAGCTTTCATCTTTCCGCATTGTTTCATCTTTCATCTTTCCGCATTGTTTCATCTTTCCGCATAGTTTCATCTTTCCGCATTGTTTCATCTTTCATCTTTCCGCATTTTTTCATCTTTCATCTTTCCGCATTGTTTCATCTTTCATCTTTCCGCATTCTTTCATCTTTCATCTTTCCGCATTGTTTCATCTTTCATCTTTCCGCATTGTTTCATCTTTCATCTTTCCGCATTGTTTCATCTTTCATCTTTCCGCATTCTTTCATCTTTCATCTTTCCGCATTGTTTCATCTTTCATCTTTCCGCATTGTTTCATCTTTCATCTTTCCGCATTCTTTCATCTTTCATCTTTCCGCATTGTTTCATCTTTCCGCATTGTTTCATCTTTCCGCATTGTTTCATCTTTCCGCATTGTTTCATCTTTCATCTTTCCGCATTGTTTCATCTTTCATCTTTCCGCATTGTTTCATCTTTCATCTTTCCGCATTGTTTCATCTTTCCGCATTGTTTCATCTTTCATCTTTCCGCATTTTTTCATCTTTCATCTTTCCGCATTGTTTCATCTTTCATCTTTCCGCATTGTTTCATCTTTCATCTTTCCGCATTGTTTCATCTTTCCGCATTGTTTCATCTTTCCGCATTGTTTCATCTTTCCGCATTGTTTCATCTTTCATCTTCCGCATTCTTTCATCTTTCATCTTTCCGCATTGTTTCATCTTTCATCTTTCCGCATTGTTTCATCTTTCATCTTTCCGCATTGTTTCATCTTTCATCTTTCCGCATTTTTTCATCTTTCATCTTTCCGCATTGTTTCATCTTTCATCTTTCCGCATTCTTTCATCTTTCATCTTTCCGCATTGTTTCATCTTTCATCTTTCCGCAATGTTTCATCTTTCATCTTTCCGCATTGTTTCATCTTTCATCTTTCCGCATTCTTTCATCTTTCATCTTTCCGCATTGTTTCATCTTTCATCTTTCCGCATTGTTTCATCTTTCCGCATTGTTTCATCTTTCATCTTCCGCATTCTTTCATCTTTCATCTTTCCGCATTGTTTCATCTTTCATCTTTCCGCATTTTTTCATCTTTCATCTTTCCGCATTGTTTCATCTTTCATCTTTCCGCATTGTTTCATCTTTCCGCATAGTTTCATCTTTCCGCATTGTTTCATCTTTCATCTTTCCGCATTGTTTCATCTTTCATCTTTCCGCATTGTTTCATCTTTCATCTTTCCGCATTCTTTCATCTTTCATCTTTCCGCATTGTTTCATCTTTCATCTTTCCGCATTGTTTCATCTTTCATCTTTCCGCATTCTTTCATCTTTCATCTTTCCGCATTGTTTCATCTTTCCGCATTGTTTCATCTTTCCGCATTGTTTCATCTTTTATCTTTCCGCATTGTTTCATCTTTCATCTTTCCGCATTCTTTCATCTTTCATCTTTCCGCATTGTTTCAACTTTCATCTTTCCGCATTGTTTCATCCTTTCATCTTTCCGCATTCTTTCATCTTTCATCTTTCCGCATTGTTTCATCTTTCATCTTTCCGCATTGTTTCATCTTTCCGCATTGTTTCATCTTTCATCTTCCGCATTCTTTCATCTTTCATCTTTCCGCATTATTTCATCTTTCATCTTTCATCTTTCATCTTTCCGCATTCTTTCATCTTTCATCTTTCCGCATTGTTTCATCTTTCATCTTTCCGCATTGTTTCATCTTTCATCTTTCCGCATTGTTTCATCTTTCATCTTTCCGCATTCTTTCATCTTTCATCTTTCCGCATTCTTTCATCTTTCATCTTTCCGCATTGTTTCATCTTTCCGCATTGTTTCATCTTTCATCTTCCGCATTCTTTCATCTTTCATCTTTCCGCATTCTTTCATCTTTCATCTTTCCGCATTGTTTCATCTTTCATCTTTGTGCATTGTTTCATCTTTCATCTTCCGCATTCTTTCATCTTTCATCTTTCCGCATTGTTTCATCTTTCATCTTTCATCTTTCATCTTTCCGCATTCTTTCATCTTTCATCTTTCCGCATTGTTTCATCTTTCATATTTCCGCATTGTTTCATCTTTCATCTTTCCGCATTGTTTCATCTTTCATCTTTCCGCATTGTTTCACCTTTCATCTTTCCGCATTCTTTCATCTTTCATCTTTCCGCATTCTTTCATCTTTCATCTTTCCGCATTGTTTCATCTTTCATCTTCCGCATTCTTTCATCTTTCATCTTTCCGCATTGTTTCATCTTTCATCTTTCCGCATTGTTTCATCTTTCATCTTTCCGCATTGTTTCATCTTTCATCTTTCCGCATTCTTTCATCTTTCATCTTTCCGCATTGTTTCATCTTTCCGCATTGTTTCATGTTTCCGCATTGTTTCATCTTTCATCTTTCCGCATTGTTTCATCTTTCATCTTTCCGCATTGTTTCATCTTTCATGTTTCCGCATTGTTTCATCTTTCATCTTTCCGCATAGTTTCATCTTTCATCTTTCCGCATTGTTTCATCTTTCATCTTTCCGCATTGTTTCATCTTTCATCTTTCCGCATTCTTTCATCTTTCATCTTTCCGCATTGTTTCATCTTTCATCTTTCCGCATTCTTTCATCTTTCATCTTTCCGCATTGTTTCATCTTTCATCTTTCCGCATTGTTTCATCTTTCATCTTTCCGCATTCTTTCATCTTTCATCTTTCCGCATTGTTTCATCTTTCATCTTTCCGCATTGTTTCATCTTTCATCTTTCCGCATTGTTTCATCTTTCCGCATTGTTTCATCTTTCATCTTTCCGCATTTTTTCATCTTTCATCTTTCCGCATTGTTTCATCTTTCATCTTTCCGCATTGTTTCATCTTTCATCTTTCCGCATTCTTTCATCTTTCATCTTTCCGCATTCTTTCATCTTTCATCTTTCCGCATTCTTTCATCTTTCATCTTTCCGCATTCTTTCATCTTTCATCTTTCCGCATTGTTTCATCTTTCATCTTTCCGAATTGTTTCATCTTTCATCTTTCCGCATTGTTTCATCTTTCATCTTCCGCATTCTTTCATCTTTCATCTTTCCGCATTGTTTCATCTTTCATCTTTCCGCATTTTTTCATCTTTCATCTATCCGCATTGTTTCATCTTTCCGCAGTGTTTCATCTTTCCGCATTGTTTCATCTTTCCGCATTGTTTCATCTTTCATCTTTCCGCATTGTTTCATCTTTCATCTTTCCGCATTCTTTCATCTTTCATCTTTCCGCATTGTTTCATCTTTCATCTTTCCGCATTGTTTCATCCTTTCATCTTACCGCATTCTTTCATCTTTCATCTTTCCGCATTGTTTCATCTTTCATCTTTCCGCATTGTTTCATCTTTCCGCATTGTTTCATCTTTCATCTTCCGCATTCTTTCATCTTTCATCTTTCCGCATTCTTTCATCTTTCATCTTTCCGCATTCTTTCATCTTTCATCTTTCCGCATTGTTTCATCTTTCATCTTTCCGCATTGTTTCATCTTTCATCTTTCCGCATTGTTTCATCTTTCACCTTTCCGCATTCTTTCATCTTTCATCTTTCCGCATTGTTTCATCTTTCATCTTTCCGCATTGTTTCATCTTTCATCTTTCCGCATTGTTTCATCTTTCCGCATTGTTTCATCTTTCATCTTTCCGCATTGTTTCATCTTTCATCTTCCGCATTCTTTCATCTTTCATCTTTCCGCATTGTTTCATCTTTCATCTTTCCGCATTTTTTCATCTTTCATCTTTCCGCATTGTTTCATCTTTCCGCAGTGTTTCATTTTTCCGCATTGTTTCATCTTTCCGCATTGTTTCATCTTTCATCTTTCCGCATTGTTTCATCTTTCATCTTTCCGCATTCTTTCATCTTTCATCTTTCCGCATTTTTTCATCTTCCATCTTTCCGCATTGTTTTATCCTTTCATCTTTCCGCATTCTTTCATCTTTAATCTTTCCGCATTGTTTCATCTTTCATCTTTCCGCATTGTTTCATCTTTCATCTTTCCGCATTCTTTCATCTTTCATCTTTCCGCATTGTTTCATCTTTCATCTTTCCGCATTGTTTCATCTTTCATCTTTCCGCATTCTTTCATCTTTCATCTTTCCGCATTGTTTCATCTTTCCGCATTGTTTCATCTTTCCGCATTGTTTCATCTTTCCGCATTGTTTCATCTTTCATCTTTCCGCATTGTTTCATCTTTCATCTTTCCGCATTGTTTCATCTTTCATCTTTCCGCATTGTTTCATCTTTCCGCATTGTTTCATCTTTCATCTTTCCGCATTTTTTCATCTTTCATCTTTCCGCATTGTTTCATCTTTCATCTTTCCGCATTGTTTCATCTTTCATCTTTCCGCATTGTTTCATCTTTCCGCATTGTTTCATCTTTCCGCATTGTTTCATCTTTCCGCATTGTTTCATCTTTCATCTTCCGCATTCTTTCATCTTTCATCTTTCCGCATTGTTTCATCTTTCATCTTTCCGCATTGTTTCATCTTTCATCTTTCCGCATTGTTTCATCTTTCATCTTTCCGCATTTTTTCATCTTTCATCTTTCCGCATTGTTTCATCTTTCATCTTTCCGCATTCTTTCATCTTTCATCTTTCCGCATTGTTTCATCTTTCATCTTTCCGCAATGTTTCATCTTTCATCTTTCCGCATTGTTTCATCTTTCATCTTTCCGCATTCTTTCATCTTTCATCTTTCCGCATTGTTTCATCTTTCATCTTTCCGCATTGTTTCATCTTTCCGCATTGTTTCATCTTTCATCTTCCGCATTCTTTCATCTTTCATCTTTCCGCATTGTTTCATCTTTCATCTTTCCGCATTTTTTCATCTTTCATCTTTCCGCATTGTTTCATCTTTCATCTTTCCGCATTGTTTCATCTTTCCGCATAGTTTCATCTTTCCGCATTGTTTCATCTTTCATCTTTCCGCATTGTTTCATCTTTCATCTTTCCGCATTGTTTCATCTTTCATCTTTCCGCATTCTTTCATCTTTCATCTTTCCGCATTGTTTCATCTTTCATCTTTCCGCATTGTTTCATCTTTCATCTTTCCGCATTCTTTCATCTTTCATCTTTCCGCATTGTTTCATCTTTCCGCATTGTTTCATCTTTCCGCATTGTTTCATCTTTTATCTTTCCGCATTGTTTCATCTTTCATCTTTCCGCATTCTTTCATCTTTCATCTTTCCGCATTGTTTCAACTTTCATCTTTCCGCATTGTTTCATCCTTTCATCTTTCCGCATTCTTTCATCTTTCATCTTTCCGCATTGTTTCATCTTTCATCTTTCCGCATTGTTTCATCTTTCCGCATTGTTTCATCTTTCATCTTCCGCATTCTTTCATCTTTCATCTTTCCGCATTATTTCATCTTTCATCTTTCATCTTTCATCTTTCCGCATTCTTTCATCTTTCATCTTTCCGCATTGTTTCATCTTTCATCTTTCCGCATTGTTTCATCTTTCATCTTTCCGCATTGTTTCATCTTTCATCTTTCCGCATTCTTTCATCTTTCATCTTTCCGCATTCTTTCATCTTTCATCTTTCCGCATTGTTTCATCTTTCCGCATTGTTTCATCTTTCATCTTCCGCATTCTTTCATCTTTCATCTTTCCGCATTCTTTCATCTTTCATCTTTCCGCATTGTTTCATCTTTCATCTTTGTGCATTGTTTCATCTTTCATCTTCCGCATTCTTTCATCTTTCATCTTTCCGCATTGTTTCATCTTTCATCTTTCATCTTTCATCTTTCCGCATTCTTTCATCTTTCATCTTTCCGCATTGTTTCATCTTTCATATTTCCGCATTGTTTCATCTTTCATCTTTCCGCATTGTTTCATCTTTCATCTTTCCGCATTGTTTCACCTTTCATCTTTCCGCATTCTTTCATCTTTCATCTTTCCGCATTCTTTCATCTTTCATCTTTCCGCATTGTTTCATCTTTCATCTTCCGCATTCTTTCATCTTTCATCTTTCCGCATTGTTTCATCTTTCATCTTTCCGCATTGTTTCATCTTTCATCTTTCCGCATTGTTTCATCTTTCATCTTTCCGCATTCTTTCATCTTTCATCTTTCCGCATTGTTTCATCTTTCCGCATTGTTTCATGTTTCCGCATTGTTTCATCTTTCATCTTTCCGCATTGTTTCATCTTTCATCTTTCCGCATTGTTTCATCTTTCATGTTTCCGCATTGTTTCATCTTTCATCTTTCCGCATAGTTTCATCTTTCATCTTTCCGCATTGTTTCATCTTTCATCTTTCCGCATTGTTTCATCTTTCATCTTTCCGCATTCTTTCATCTTTCATCTTTCCGCATTGTTTCATCTTTCATCTTTCCGCATTCTTTCATCTTTCATCTTTCCGCATTGTTTCATCTTTCATCTTTCCGCATTGTTTCATCTTTCATCTTTCCGCATTCTTTCATCTTTCATCTTTCCGCATTGTTTCATCTTTCATCTTTCCGCATTGTTTCATCTTTCATCTTTCCGCATTGTTTCATCTTTCCGCATTGTTTCATCTTTCATCTTTCCGCATTTTTTCATCTTTCATCTTTCCGCATTGTTTCATCTTTCATCTTTCCGCATTGTTTCATCTTTCATCTTTCCGCATTCTTTCATCTTTCATCTTTCCGCATTCTTTCATCTTTCATCTTTCCGCATTCTTTCATCTTTCATCTTTCCGCATTCTTTCATCTTTCATCTTTCCGCATTGTTTCATCTTTCATCTTTCCGAATTGTTTCATCTTTCATCTTTCCGCATTGTTTCATCTTTCATCTTCCGCATTCTTTCATCTTTCATCTTTCCGCATTGTTTCATCTTTCATCTTTCCGCATTTTTTCATCTTTCATCTATCCGCATTGTTTCATCTTTCCGCAGTGTTTCATCTTTCCGCATTGTTTCATCTTTCCGCATTGTTTCATCTTTCATCTTTCCGCATTGTTTCATCTTTCATCTTTCCGCATTCTTTCATCTTTCATCTTTCCGCATTGTTTCATCTTTCATCTTTCCGCATTGTTTCATCCTTTCATCTTACCGCATTCTTTCATCTTTCATCTTTCCGCATTGTTTCATCTTTCATCTTTCCGCATTGTTTCATCTTTCCGCATTGTTTCATCTTTCATCTTCCGCATTCTTTCATCTTTCATCTTTCCGCATTCTTTCATCTTTCATCTTTCCGCATTCTTTCATCTTTCATCTTTCCGCATTGTTTCATCTTTCATCTTTCCGCATTGTTTCATCTTTCATCTTTCCGCATTGTTTCATCTTTCACCTTTCCGCATTCTTTCATCTTTCATCTTTCCGCATTGTTTCATCTTTCATCTTTCCGCATTGTTTCATCTTTCATCTTTCCGCATTGTTTCATCTTTCCGCATTGTTTCATCTTTCATCTTTCCGCATTGTTTCATCTTTCATCTTCCGCATTCTTTCATCTTTCATCTTTCCGCATTGTTTCATCTTTCATCTTTCCGCATTTTTTCATCTTTCATCTTTCCGCATTGTTTCATCTTTCCGCAGTGTTTCATTTTTCCGCATTGTTTCATCTTTCCGCATTGTTTCATCTTTCATCTTTCCGCATTGTTTCATCTTTCATCTTTCCGCATTCTTTCATCTTTCATCTTTCCGCATTGTTTCATCTTCCATCTTTCCGCATTGTTTCATCCTTTCATCTTTCCGCATTCTTTCATCTTTAATCTTTCCGCATTGTTTCATCTTTCATCTTTCCGCATTGTTTCATCTTTCCGCATTGTTTCATCTTTCCGCATTGTTTCATCTTTCATCTTCCGCATTCTTTCATCTTTCATCTTTCCGCATTCTTTCATCTTTCATCTTTCCGCATTCTTTCATCTTTCATCTTTCCGCATTGTTTCATCTTTCATCTTTCCGCATTGTTTCATCTTTCATCTTTCCGCATTGTTTCATCTTTCATCTTTCCGCATTCTTTCATCTTTCATCTTTCCGCATTGTTTCATCTTTCATCTTTCCGCATTGTTTCATCTTTCATCTTTCCGCATTGTTTCATCTTTCCGCATTGTTTCATCTTTCATCTTCCGCATTCTTTCATCTTTCATCTTTCCGCATTGTTTCATCTTTCATCTTTCCGCATTGTTTCATCTTTCATCTTCCGCATTCTTTCATCTTTCATCTTTCCGCATTGTTTCATCTTTCATCTTTCCGCATTTTTTCATCTTTCATCTTTCCGCATTGTTTCATCTTTCCGCATTGTTTCATCTTTCATCTTTCCGCATTTTTTCATCTTTCATCTTTCCGCATTGTTTCATCTTTCCGCATTGTTTCATCTTTCCGCATTGTTTCATCTTTCATCTTTCCGCATTGTTTCATCTTTCATCTTTCCGCATTGTTTCATCTTTCATCTTTCCGCATTCTTGCATCTTTCATCTTTCCGCATTGTTTCAACTTTCATCTTTCCGCATTGTTTCATCCTTTCATCTTTCCGCATTCTTTCATCTTTCATCTTTCCGCATTCTTTCATCTTTCATCTTTCCGCATTGTTTCATCTTTCATCTTTCCGCATTGTTTCATCTTTCCGCATTGTTTCATCTTTCATCTTCCGCATTCTTTCATCTTTCATCTTTCCGCATTGTTTCATCTTTCATCTTTCATCTTTCATCTTTCCGCATTCTTTCATCTTTCATCTTTCCGCATTGTTTCATCTTTCCGCATTGTTTCATCTTTCATCTTTCCGCATTGTTTCATCTTTCATCTTTCCGCATTCTTTCATCTTTCATCTTTCCGCATTCTTTCATCTTTCATCTTTTCGCATTGTTTCATCTTTCATCTTCCGCATTCTTTCATCTTTCATCTTTCCGCATTGTTTCATCTTTCATCTTTCCGCATTGTTTCATCTTTCATCTTTCCGCATTGTTTCATCTTTCATCTTTGTGCATTGTTTCATCTTTCATTTTCCGCATTCCTTCATCTTTCATCTTTCCGCATTGTTTCATCTTTCATCTTTCATCTTTCATATTTCCGCATTCTTTCATCTTTCATCTTTCCGCATTGTTTCATCTTTCATCTTTCCGCATTGTTTCATCTTTCATCTTTCCGCATTGTTTCATCTTTCATCTTTCCGCATTGTTTCACCTTTCATCTTTCCGCTTTCTTTCATCTTTCATCTTTCCGCATTCTTTCATCTTTCATCTTTCCGCATTGTTTCATCTTTCGTCTTCCGCATTCTTTCATCTTTCATCTTTCCGCATTGTTTCATCTTTCATCTTTCCGCATTGTTTCATCTTTCATCTTTCCGCATTGTTTCATCTTTCATCTTTCCGCATTCTTTCATCTTTCATCTTTCCGCATTGTTTCATCTTTCCGCATTGTTTCATGTTTCCGCATTGTTTCAGCTTTCACCTTTCCGCATTGTTTCATCTTTCATCTTTCCGCATTGTTTCATCTTTCATCTTTCCGCATTGTTTCATCTTTCATCTTTCCGCATTCTTTCATCTTTCATCTTTCCGCATTGTTTCATCTTTCATCTTTCCGCAATGTTTCATCTTTCATCTTTCCGCATTGTTTCATCTTTCATCTTTCCGCATTCTTTCATCTTTCATCTTTCCGCATTCTTTCATCTTTCATCTTTCCGCATTCTTTCATCTTTCATCTTTCCGCATTGTTTCATCTTTCATCTTTCCGCATTGTTTCATCTTTCATCTTTCCGCATTGTTTCATCTTTCATCTTCCGCATTCTTTCATCTTTCATCTTTCCGCATTGTTTCATCTTTCATCTTTCCGCATTGTTTCATCTTTCATCTTTCCGCATTGTTTCATCTTTCATCTTTCCGCATTCTTTCATCTTTCATCTTTCCGCATTCTTTCATCTTTCATCTTTCCGCATTCTTTCATCTTTCATCTTTCCGCATTCTTTCATCTTTCATCTTTCCGCATTGTTTCATCTTTCATCTTTCCGCATTGTTTCATCTTTCATCTTTCCGCATTGTTTCATCTTTCATCTTCCGCATTCTTTCATCTTTCATCTTTCCGCATTGTTTCATCTTTCATCTTTCCGCATTTTTTCATCTTTCATCTATCCGCATTGTTTCATCTTTCCGCAGTGTTTCATCTTTCCGCATTGTTTCATCTTTCCGCATTGTTTCATCTTTCATCTTTCCGCATTGTTTCATCTTTCATCTTTCCGCATTCTTTCATCTTTCATCTTTCCGCATTGTTTCATCTTTCATCTTTCCGCATTGTTTCATCCTTTCATCTTACCGCATTCTTTCATCTTTCATCTTTCCGCATTGTTTCATCTTTCATCTTTCCGCATTGTTTCATCTTTCATCTTTCCGCATTGTTTCATCTTTCCGCATTGTTTCATCTTTCATCTTTCATCTTTCATCTTTCCGCATTCTTTCATCTTTCATCTTTCCGCATTGTTTCATCTTTCATCTTTCCGCATTGTTTCATCTTTCATCTTTCCGCATTGTTTCATCCTTTCATCTTTCCGCATTCTTTCATCTTTCATCTTTCCGCATTGTTTCATCTTTCATCTTTCCGCATTGTTTCATCTTTCATCTTCCGCATTCTTTCATCTTTCATCTTTCCGCATTGTTTCATCTTTCATCTTTCATCTTTCATCTTTCCGCATTCTTTCATCTTTCATCTTTCCGCATTGTTTCATCTTTCATCTTTCCGCATTGTTTCATCTTTCATCTTCCGCATTCTTTCATCTTTCATCTTTCCGCATTGTTTCATCTTTCATCTTTCATCTTTCATCTTTCATCTTTCCGCATTCTTTCATCTTTCATCTTTCCGCATTGTTTCATCTTTCATCTTTCCGCATTGTTTCATCTTTCATCTTTCCGCATTGTTTCATCTTTCATCTTTCCGCATTGTTTCACCTTTCATCTTTCCGCATTCTTTCATCTTTCATCTTTCCGCATTCTTTCATCTTTCATCTTTCCGCATTGTTTCATCTTTCATCTTCCGCATTCTTTCATCTTTCATCTTTCCGCATTGTTTCATCTTTCATCTTTCCGCATTGTTTCATCTTTCATCTTTCCGCATTGTTTCATCTTTCATCTTTCCGCATTGTTTCATCTTTCATCTTTCCGCATTATTTCATCTTTCATCTTTCCGCATTCTTTCATCTTTCATCTTTCCGCATTGTTTCATCTTTCATCTTTCCGCAATGTTTCATCTTTCATCTTTCCGCATTGTTTCATCTTTCATCTTTCCGCATTCTTTCATCTTTCATCTTTCCGCATTGTTTCATCTTTCATCTTTCCGCATTCTTTCATCTTTCATCTTTCCGCATTGTTTCATCTTTCCGCATTGTTTCATCTTTCATCTTCCGCATTCTTTCATCTTTCATCTTTCCGCATTGTTTCATCTTTCATCTTTCCGCATTGTTTCATCTTTCATCTTCCGCATTCTTTCATCTTTCATCTTTCCGCATTGTTTCATCTTTCATCTTTCCGCATTCTTTCATCTTTCATCTTTCCGCATTGTTTCATCTTTCATCTTTCCGCATTTTTTCATCTTTCATCTTTCCGCATAGTTTCATCTTTCCGAATTGTTTCATCTTTCATCTTTCCGCATTTTTTCATCTTTCATCTTTCCGCATTGTTTCATCTTTCATCTTTCCGCATTCTTTCATCTTTCATCTTTCCGCATTGTTTCATCTTTCCGCATTGTTTCATGTTTCCGCATTGTTTCATCTTTCATCTTTCCGCATTGTTTCATCTTTCATCTTTCCGCATTGTTTCATCTTTCATGTTTCCGCATTGTTTCATCTTTCATCTTTCCGCATTGTTTCATCTTTCATCTTTCCGCATTGTTTCATCTTTCATCTTTCCGCATTGTTTCATCTTTCCGCATTGTTTCATCTTTCATCTTTCCGCATTTTTTCATCTTTCATCTTTCCGCATTCTTTCATCTTTCATCTTTCCGCATTGTTTCATCTTTCATCTTTCCGCATTTTTTCATCTTTCATCTTTCCGCATAGTTTCATCTTTCCGCATTGTTTCATCTTTCATCTTTCCGCATTCTTTCATCTTTCATCTTTCCGCATTGTTTCATCTTTCATCTTTCCGCATTGTTTCATCTTTCATCTTTCCGCATTCTTTCATCTTTCATCTTTCCGCATTGTTTCATCTTTCATCTTTCCGCATTGTTTCATCTTTCATCTTTCCGCATTGTTTCATCTTTCCGCATTGTTTCATCTTTCATCTTTCCGCATTTTTTCATCTTTCATCTTTCCGCATTGTTTCATCTTTCATCTTTCCGCATTGTTTCATCTTTCATCTTTCCGCATTGTTTGATCTTTCATCTTTCCGCATTCTTTCATCTTTCATCTTTCCGCATTCTTTCATCTTTCATCTTTCCGCATTCTTTCATCTTTCATCTTTCCGCATTGTTTCATCTTTCATCTTTCCGCATTGTTTCATCTTTCATCTTTCCGCATTGTTTCATCTTTCATCTTCCGCATTCTTTCATCTTTCATCTTTCCGCATTGTTTCATCTTTCATCTTTCCGCATTTTTTCATCTTTCATCTATCCGCATTGTTTCATCTTTCCGCAGTGTTTCATCTTTTCGCATTGTTTCATCTTTCCGCATTGTTTCATCTTTCATCTTTCCGCATTGTTTCATCTTTCATCTTTCCGCATTCTTTCATCTTTCATCTTTCCGCATTGTTTCATCTTTCATCTTTCCGCATTGTTTCATCCTTTCATCTTACCGCATTCTTTCATCTTTCATCTTTCCGCATTGTTTCATCTTTCATCTTTCCGCATTGTTTCATCTTTCCGCATTGTTTCATCTTTCATCTTCCGCATTCTTTCATCTTTCATCTTTCCGCATTCTTTCATCTTTCATCTTTCCGCATTCTTTCATCTTTCATCTTTCCGCATTGTTTCATCTTTCATCTTTCCGCATTGTTTCATCTTTCATCTTTCCGCATTGTTTCATCTTTCACCTTTCCGCATTCTTTCATCTTTCATCTTTCCGCATTGTTTCATCTTTCATCTTTCCGCATTGTTTCATCTTTCATCTTTCCGCATTGTTTCATCTTTCCGCATTGTTTCATCTTTCATCTTTCCGCATTGTTTCATCTTTCATCTTCCGCATTCTTTCATCTTTCATCTTTCCGCATTGTTTCATCTTTCATCTTTCCGCATTTTTTCATCTTTCTTCTTTCCGCATTGTTTCATCTTTCCGCAGTGTTTCATTTTTCCGCATTGTTTCATCTTTCCGCATTGTTTCATCTTTCATCTTTCCGCATTGTTTCATCTTTCATCTTTCCGCATTCTTTCATCTTTCATCTTTCCGCATTGTTTCATCTTTCATCTTTCCGCATTGTTTCATCCTTTCATCTTTCCGCATTCTTTCATCTTTAATCTTTCCGCATTGTTTCATCTTTCATCTTTCCGCATTGTTTCATCTTTCCGCATTGTTTCATCTTTCCGCATTGTTTCATCTTTCATCTTCCGCATTCTTTCATCTTTCATCTTTCCGCATTCTTTCATCTTTCATCTTTCCGCATTCTTTCATCTTTCATCTTTCCGCATTGTTTCATCTTTCATCTTTCCGCATTGTTTCATCTTTCATCTTTCCGCATTGTTTCATCTTTCATCTTTCCGCATTCTTTCATCTTTCATCTTTCCGCATTGTTTCATCTTTCATCTTTCCGCATTGTTTCATCTTTCATCTTTCCGCATTGTTTCATCTTTCCGCATTGTTTCATCTTTCATCTTCCGCATTCTTTCATCTTTCATCTTTCCGCATTCTTTCATCTTTCATCTTTCCGCATTCTTTCATCTTTCATCTTTCCGCATTGTTTCATCTTTCATCTTTCCGCATTGTTTCATCTTTCATCTTTCCGCATTGTTTCATCTTTCATCTTTCCGCATTCTTTCATCTTTCATCTTTCCGCATTGTTTCATCTTTCATCTTTCCGCATTGTTTCATCTTTCATCTTTCCGCATTGTTTCATCTTTCCGCATTGTTTCATCTTTCATCTTCCGCATTCTTTCATCTTTCATCTTTCCGCATTGTTTCATCTTTCATCTTTCCGCATTGTTTCATCTTTCATCTTCCGCATTCTTTCATCTTTCATCTTTCCGCATTGTTTCATCTTTCATCTTTCCGCATTTTTTCATCTTTCATCTTTCCGCATTGTTTCATCTTTCCGCATTGTTTCATCTTTCATCTTTCCGCATTTTTTCATCTTTCATCTTTCCGCATTGTTTCATCTTTCCGCATTGTTTCATCTTTCCGCATTGTTTCATCTTTCATCTTTCCGCATTGTTTCATCTTTCATCTTTCCGCATTGTTTCATCTTTCATCTTTCCGCATTCTTGCATCTTTCATCTTTCCGCATTGTTTCAACTTTCATCTTTCCGCATTGTTTCATCCTTTCATCTTTCCGCATTCTTTCATCTTTCATCTTTCCGCATTGTTTCATCTTTCATCTTTCCGCATTGTTTCATCTTTCCGCATTGTTTCATCTTTCATCTTCCGCATTCTTTCATCTTTCATCTTTCCGCATTGTTTCATCTTTCATCTTTCATCTTTCATCTTTCCGCATTCTTTCATCTTTCATCTTTCCGCATTGTTTCATCTTTCCGCATTGTTTCATCTTTCATCTTTCCGCATTGTTTCATCTTTCATCTTTCCGCATTCTTTCATCTTTCATCTTTCCGCATTCTTTCATCTTTCATCTTTTCGCATTGTTTCATCTTTCATCTTCCGCATTCTTTCATCTTTCATCTTTCCGCATTGTTTCATCTTTCATCTTTCCGCATTGTTTCATCTTTCATCTTTCCGCATTGTTTCATCTTTCATCTTTGTGCATTGTTTCATCTTTCATTTTCCGCATTCCTTCATCTTTCATCTTTCCGCATTGTTTCATCTTTCATCTTTCATCTTTCATATTTCCGCATTCTTTCATCTTTCATCTTTCCGCATTGTTTCATCTTTCATCTTTCCGCATTGTTTCATCTTTCATCTTTCCGCATTGTTTCATCTTTCATCTTTCCGCATTGTTTCACCTTTCATCTTTCCGCTTTCTTTCATCTTTCATCTTTCCGCATTCTTTCATCTTTCATCTTTCCGCATTGTTTCATCTTTCGTCTTCCGCATTCTTTCATCTTTCATCTTTCCGCATTGTTTCATCTTTCATCTTTCCGCATTGTTTCATCTTTCATCTTTCCGCATTGTTTCATCTTTCATCTTTCCGCATTCTTTCATCTTTCATCTTTCCGCATTGTTTCATCTTTCCGCATTGTTTCATGTTTCCGCATTGTTTCAGCTTTCACCTTTCCGCATTGTTTCATCTTTCATCTTTCCGCATTGTTTCATCTTTCATCTTTCCGCATTGTTTCATCTTTCATCTTTCCGCATTCTTTCATCTTTCATCTTTCCGCATTGTTTCATCTTTCATCTTTCCGCAATGTTTCATCTTTCATCTTTCCGCATTGTTTCATCTTTCATCTTTCCGCATTCTTTCATCTTTCATCTTTCCGCATTCTTTCATCTTTCATCTTTCCGCATTCTTTCATCTTTCATCTTTCCGCATTGTTTCATCTTTCATCTTTCCGCATTGTTTCATCTTTCATCTTTCCGCATTGTTTCATCTTTCATCTTCCGCATTCTTTCATCTTTCATCTTTCCGCATTGTTTCATCTTTCATCTTTCCGCATTGTTTCATCTTTCATCTTTCCGCATTGTTTCATCTTTCATCTTTCCGCATTCTTTCATCTTTCATCTTTCCGCATTCTTTCATCTTTCATCTTTCCGCATTCTTTCATCTTTCATCTTTCCGCATTCTTTCATCTTTCATCTTTCCGCATTGTTTCATCTTTCATCTTTCCGCATTGTTTCATCTTTCATCTTTCCGCATTGTTTCATCTTTCATCTTCCGCATTCTTTCATCTTTCATCTTTCCGCATTGTTTCATCTTTCATCTTTCCGCATTTTTTCATCTTTCATCTATCCGCATTGTTTCATCTTTCCGCAGTGTTTCATCTTTCCGCATTGTTTCATCTTTCCGCATTGTTTCATCTTTCATCTTTCCGCATTGTTTCATCTTTCATCTTTCCGCATTCTTTCATCTTTCATCTTTCCGCATTGTTTCATCTTTCATCTTTCCGCATTGTTTCATCCTTTCATCTTACCGCATTCTTTCATCTTTCATCTTTCCGCATTGTTTCATCTTTCATCTTTCCGCATTGTTTCATCTTTCATCTTTCCGCATTGTTTCATCTTTCCGCATTGTTTCATCTTTCATCTTTCATCTTTCATCTTTCCGCATTCTTTCATCTTTCATCTTTCCGCATTGTTTCATCTTTCATCTTTCCGCATTGTTTCATCTTTCATCTTTCCGCATTGTTTCATCCTTTCATCTTTCCGCATTCTTTCATCTTTCATCTTTCCGCATTGTTTCATCTTTCATCTTTCCGCATTGTTTCATCTTTCATCTTCCGCATTCTTTCATCTTTCATCTTTCCGCATTGTTTCATCTTTCATCTTTCATCTTTCATCTTTCCGCATTCTTTCATCTTTCATCTTTCCGCATTGTTTCATCTTTCATCTTTCCGCATTGTTTCATCTTTCATCTTCCGCATTCTTTCATCTTTCATCTTTCCGCATTGTTTCATCTTTCATCTTTCATCTTTCATCTTTCATCTTTCCGCATTCTTTCATCTTTCATCTTTCCGCATTGTTTCATCTTTCATCTTTCCGCATTGTTTCATCTTTTATCTTTCCGCATTGTTTCATCTTTCATCTTTCCGCATTGTTTCACCTTTCATCTTTCCGCATTCTTTCATCTTTCATCTTTCCGCATTCTTTCATCTTTCATCTTTCCGCATTGTTTCATCTTTCATCTTCCGCATTCTTTCATCTTTCATCTTTCCGCATTGTTTCATCTTTCATCTTTCCGCATTGTTTCATCTTTCATCTTTCCGCATTGTTTCATCTTTCATCTTTCCGCATTGTTTCATCTTTCATCTTTCCGCATTATTTCATCTTTCATCTTTCCGCATTCTTTCATCTTTCATCTTTTCGCATTGTTTCATCTTTCATCTTTCCGCAATGTTTCATCTTTCATCTTTCCGCATTGTTTCATCTTTCATCTTTCCGCATTCTTTCATCTTTCATCTTTCCGCATTGTTTCATCTTTCATCTTTCCGCATTCTTTCATCTTTCATCTTTCCGCATTGTTTCATCTTTCCGCATTGTTTCATCTTTCATCTTCCGCATTCTTTCATCTTTCATCTTTCCGCATTGTTTCATCTTTCATCTTTCCGCATTGTTTCATCTTTCATCTTCCGCATTCTTTCATCTTTCATCTTTCCGCATTGTTTCATCTTTCATCTTTCCGCATTCTTTCATCTTTCATCTTTCCGCATTGTTTCATCTTTCATCTTTCCGCATTTTTTCATCTTTCATCTTTCCGCATAGTTTCATCTTTCCGAATTGTTTCATCTTTCATCTTTCCGCATTTTTTCATCTTTCATCTTTCCGCATTGTTTCATCTTTCATCTTTCCGCATTCTTTCATCTTTCATCTTTCCGCATTGTTTCATCTTTCCGCATTGTTTCATGTTTCCGCATTGTTTCATCTTTCATCTTTCCGCATTGTTTCATCTTTCATCTTTCCGCATTGTTTCATCTTTCATGTTTCCGCATTGTTTCATCTTTCATCTTTCCGCATTGTTTCATCTTTCATCTTTCCGCATTGTTTCATCTTTCATCTTTCCGCATTGTTTCATCTTTCCGCATTGTTTCATCTTTCATCTTTCCGCATTTTTTCATCTTTCATCTTTCCGCATTCTTTCATCTTTCATCTTTCCGCATTGTTTCATCTTTCATCTTTCCGCATTTTTTCATCTTTCATCTTTCCGCATAGTTTCATCTTTCCGCATTGTTTCATCTTTCATCTTTCCGCATTCTTTCATCTTTCATCTTTCCGCATTGTTTCATCTTTCATCTTTCCGCATTGTTTCATCTTTCATCTTTCCGCATTCTTTCATCTTTCATCTTTCCGCATTGTTTCATCTTTCATCTTTCCGCATTGTTTCATCTTTCATCTTTCCGCATTGTTTCATCTTTCCGCATTGTTTCATCTTTCATCTTTCCGCATTTTTTCATCTTTCATCTTTCCGCATTGTTTCATCTTTCATCTTTCCGCATTGTTTCATCTTTCATCTTTCCGCATTGTTTGATCTTTCATCTTTCCGCATTCTTTCATCTTTCATCTTTCCGCATTCTTTCATCTTTCATCTTTCCGCATTCTTTCATCTTTCATCTTTCCGCATTGTTTCATCTTTCATCTTTCCGCATTGTTTCATCTTTCATCTTTCCGCATTGTTTCATCTTTCTTCTTCCGCATTCTTTCATCTTTCATCTTTCCGCATTGTTTCATCTTTCATCTTTCCGCATTTTTTCATCTTTCATCTATCCGCATTGTTTCATCTTTCCGCAGTGTTTCATCTTTTCGCATTGTTTCATCTTTCCGCATTGTTTCATCTTTCATCTTTCCGCATTGTTTCATCTTTCATCTTTCCGCATTCTTTCATCTTTCATCTTTCCGCATTGTTTCATCTTTCATCTTTCCGCATTGTTTCATCCTTTCATCTTACCGCATTCTTTCATCTTTCATCTTTCCGCATTGTTTCATCTTTCATCTTTCCGCATTGTTTCATCTTTCCGCATTGTTTCATCTTTCATCTTCCGCATTCTTTCATCTTTCATCTTTCCGCATTCTTTCATCTTTCATCTTTCCGCATTCTTTCATCTTTCATCTTTCCGCATTGTTTCATCTTTCATCTTTCCGCATTGTTTCATCTTTCATCTTTCCGCATTGTTTCATCTTTCACCTTTCCGCATTCTTTCATCTTTCATCTTTCCGCATTGTTTCATCTTTCATCTTTCCGCATTGTTTCATCTTTCATCTTTCCGCATTGTTTCATCTTTCCGCATTGTTTCATCTTTCATCTTTCCGCATTGTTTCATCTTTCATCTTCCGCATTCTTTCATCTTTCATCTTTCCGCATTGTTTCATCTTTCATCTTTCCGCATTTTTTCATCTTTCTTCTTTCCGCATTGTTTCATCTTTCCGCAGTGTTTCATTTTTCCGCATTGTTTCATCTTTCCGCATTGTTTCATCTTTCATCTTTCCGCATTGTTTCATCTTTCATCTTTCCGCATTCTTTCATCTTTCATCTTTCCGCATTGTTTCATCTTTCATCTTTCCGCATTGTTTCATCCTTTCATCTTTCCGCATTCTTTCATCTTTAATCTTTCCGCATTGTTTCATCTTTCATCTTTCCGCATTGTTTCATCTTTCCGCATTGTTTCATCTTTCCGCATTGTTTCATCTTTCATCTTCCGCATTCTTTCATCTTTCATCTTTCCGCATTCTTTCATCTTTCATCTTTCCGCATTCTTTCATCTTTCATCTTTCCGCATTGTTTCATCTTTCATCTTTCCGCATTGTTTCATCTTTCATCTTTCCGCATTGTTTCATCTTTCATCTTTCCGCATTCTTTCATCTTTCATCTTTCCGCATTGTTTCATCTTTCATCTTTCCGCATTGTTTCATCTTTCATCTTTCCGCATTGTTTCATCTTTCCGCATTGTTTCATCTTTCATCTTCCACATTCTTTCATCTTTCATCTTTCCGCATTGTTTCATCTTTCATCTTTCCGCATTGTTTCATCTTTCATCTTCCGCATTCTTTCATCTTTCATCTTTCCGCATTGTTTCATCTTTCATCTTTCCGCATTTTTTCATCTTTCATCTTTCCGCATTGTTTCATCTTTCCGCATTGTTTCATCTTTCCGCATTGTTTCATCTTTCATCTTTCCGCATTGTTTCATCTTTCATCTTTCCGCATTCTTTCATCTTTCATCTTTCCGCATTGTTTCAACTTTCATCTTTCCGCATTGTTTCATCCTTTCATCTTTCCGCATTCTTTCATCTTTCATCTTTCCGCATTGTTTCATCTTTCATCTTTCCGCATTGTTTCATCTTTCCGCATTGTTTCATCTTTCATCTTCCGCATTCTTTCATCTTTCATCTTTCCGCATTGTTTCATCTTTCATCTTTCATCTTTCATCTTTCCGCATTCTTTCATCTTTCATCTTTCCGCATTGTTTCATCTTTCCGCATTGTTTCATCTTTCATCTTTCCGCATTGTTTCATCTTTCATCTTTCCGCATTCTTTCATCTTTCATCTTTCCGCATTCTTTCATCTTTCATCTTTCCGCATTGTTTCATCTTTCATCTTCCGCATTCTTTCATCTTTCATCTTTCCGCATTGTTTCATCTTTCATCTTTCCGCATTGTTTCATCTTTCATCTTTCCGCATTGTTTCATCTTTCATCTTTGTGCATTGTTTCATCTTTCATTTTCCGCATTCCTTCATCTTTCATCTTTCCGCATTGTTTCATCTTTCATCTTTCATCTTTCATATTTTCGCATTCTTTCATCTTTCATCTTTCCGCATTGTTTCATCTTTCATCTTTCCGCATTGTTTCATCTTTCATCTTTCCGCATTGTTTCATCTTTCATCTTTCCGCATTGTTTCACCTTTCATCTTTCCGCATTCTTTCATCTTTCATCTTTCCGCATTCTTTCATCTTTCATCTTTCCGCATTGTTTCATCTTTCATCTTCCGCATTCTTTCATCTTTCATCTTTCCGCATTGTTTCATCTTTCATCTTTCCGCATTGTTTCATCTTTCATCTTTCCGCATTGTTTCATCTTTCATCTTTCCGCATTCTTTCATCTTTCATCTTTCCGCATTGTTTCATCTTTCCGCATTGTTTCATGTTTCCGCATTGTTTCAGCTTTCACCTTTCCGCATTGTTTCATCTTTCATCTTTCCGCATTGTTTCATCTTTCATCTTTCCGCATTGTTTCATCTTTCATCTTTCCGCATTCTTTCATCTTTCATCTTTCCGCATTGTTTCATCTTTCATCTTTCCGCAATGTTTCATCTTTCATCTTTCCGCATTGTTTCATCTTTCATCTTTCCGCATTCTTTCATCTTTCATCTTTCCGCATTGTTTCATCTTTCATCTTTCCGCATTGTTTCATCTTTCATCTTTCCGCATTGTTTCATCTTTCATCTTTCCGCATTTTTTCATCTTTCATCTTTCCGCATTGTTTCATCTTTCATCTTTCCGCATTGTTTCATCTTTCATCTTTCCGCATTGTTTCATCTTTCATCTTTCCGCATTCTTTCATCTTTCATCTTTCCGCATTCTTTCATCTTTCATCTTTCCGCATTCTTTCATCTTTCATCTTTCCGCATTGTTTCATCTTTCATCTTTCCGCATTGTTTCATCTTTCATCTTTCCGCATTGTTTCATCTTTCATCTTCCGCATTCTTTCATCTTTCATCTTTCCGCATTGTTTCATCTTTCATCTTTCCGCATTGTTTCATCTTTCATCTTCCGCATTCTTTCATCTTTCATCTTTCCGCATTGTTTCATCTTTCATCTTTCCGCATTCTTTCATCTTTCATCTTTCCGCATTGTTTCATCTTTCATCTTTCCGCATTCTTTCATCTTTCATCTTTCCGCATTGTTTCATCTTTCATCTTTCCGCATTGTTTCATCTTTCATCTTTCCGCATTGTTTCATCTTTCCGCATTGTTTCATCTTTCCGCATTGTTTCATCTTGCCGCATTGTTTCATCTTTCATCTTTCCGCATTTTTTCATCTTTCATCTTTCCGCATTGTTTCATCTTTCATCTTTCCGCATTCTTTCATCTTTCATCTTTCCGCATTGTTTCATCTTTCATCTTTCCGCATTGTTTCATCTTTCATCTTTCCGCATTGTTTCATCTTTCATCTTTCCGCATTCTTTCATCTTTCATCTTTCCGCATTGTTTCATCTTTCATCTTTCATCTTTCCGCAGTGTTTCATCTTTCATCTTTCATCTTTCCGCATTGTTTCATCTTTCATCTTCCGCATTCTTTCATCTTTCATCTTTTCGCATTGTTTCATCTTTCATCTTTCCGCATTCTTTCATCTTTCATCTTTCCGCATTGTTTCATCTTTCATCTTTCCGCATTGTTTCATCTTTCATCTTTCCGCATTGTTTCATCTTTCATCTTTCCGCATTCTTTCATCTTTCATCTTTCCGCATTCTTTCATCTTTCATCTTTCCGCATTTTTTCATCTTTCATCTTTCCGCATTGTTTCATCTTTCCGCATTGTTTCATCTTTCATCTTTCCGCATTGTTTCATCTTTCATCTTTCCGCATTGTTTCATCTTTCATCTTTCCGCATTGTTTCATCTTTCATCTTTCCGCATTGTTTCATCTTTCATCTTTCCGCATTGTTTCATCTTTCATCTTCCGCATTCTTTCATCTTTCATCTTTCCGCATTGTTTCATCTTTCATCTTTCCGCATTGTTTCATCTTTCATCTTCCGCATTCTTTCATCTTTCATCTTTCCGCATTGTTTCATCTTTCATCTTTCCGCATTTTTTCATCTTTCATCTTTCCGCATTGTTTCATCTTTCCGCATTGTTTCATCTTTCCGCATTGTTTCATCTTTCCGCATTGTTTCATCTTTCATCTTTACGCATTGTTTCATCTTTCATCTTTCCGCATTCTTTCATCTTTCATCTTTCCGCATTGTTTCGTCTTTCATCTTTCCGCATTGTTTCATCCTTTCATCTTTCCGCATTCTTTCATCTTTCATCTTTCCGCATTGTTTCATCTTTCATCTTTCCGCATTGTTTCATCTTTCCGCATTGTTTCATCTTTCCGCATTGTTTCATCTTTCATCTTTCATCTTTCATCGTTCCGCATTCTTTCATCTTTCATCTTTCCGCATTGTTTCATCTTTCATCTTTCCGCATTGTTTCATCTTTCATCTTTCCGCATTGTTTCATCCTTTCATCTTTCCGCATTCTTTCATCTTTCATCTTTCCGCATTGTTTCATCTTTCATCTTTCCGCATTGTTTCATCTTTCCGCATTGTTTCATCTTTCATCTTCCGCATTCTTTCATCTTTCATCTTTCCGCATTGTTTCATCTTTCATCTTTCATCTTTCATCTTTCCGCATTCTTTCATCTTTCATCTTTCCGCATTGTTTCATCTTTCATCTTTCCGCATTGTTTCATCTTTCATCTTCCGCATTCTTTCATCTTTCATCTTTCCGCATTGTTTCATCTTTCATCTTTCATCTTTCATCTTTCATCTTTCCGCATTCTTTCATGTTTCATCTTTCCGCATTGTTTCATCTTTCATCTTTCCGCATTGTTTCATCTTTCATCTTTCCGCATTGTTTCATCTTTCATCTTTCCGCATTGTTTCACCTTTCATCTTTCCGCATTCTTTCATCTTTCATCTTTCCGCATTCTTTCATCTTTCATCTTTCCGCATTGTTTCATCTTTCATCTTCCGCATTGTTTCATCTTTCATCTTTCCGCATTCTTTCATCTTTCATCTTTCCGCATTGTTTCATCTTTCATCTTTCCGCATTCTTTCATCTTTCATCTTTCCGCATTGTTTCATCTTTCCGCATTGTTTCATCTTTCATCTTCCGCATTCTTTCATCTTTCATCTTTCCGCATTGTTTCATCTTTCATCTTTCCGCATTGTTTCATCTTTCATCTTCCGCATTCTTTCATCTTTCATCTTTCCGCATTGTTTCATCTTTCATCTTTCCGCATTCTTTCATCTTTCATCTTTCCGCATTGTTTCATCTTTCATCTTTCCGCATTTTTTCATCTTTCATCTTTCCGCATAGTTTCATCTTTCCGCATTGTTTCATCTTTCATCTTTCCGCATTTTTTCATCTTTCATCTTTCCGCATTGTTTCATCTTTCATCTTTCCGCATTCTTTCATCTTTCATCTTTCCGCATTGTTTCATCTTTCATCTTTCCGCATTGTTTCATCTTTCATCTTTCCGCATTGTTTCATCTTTCATCTTTCCGCATTCTTTCATCTTTCATCTTTCCGCATTGTTTCATCTTTCATCTTTCATCTTTCCGCATTGTTTCATCTTTCATCTTCCGCATTCTTTCATCTTTCATCTTTCCGCATTGTTTCATCTTTCATCTTTCCGCATTCTTTCCTCTTTCATCTTTCCGCATTGTTTCATCTTTCATCTTTCCGCATTCTTTCATCTTTCATCTTTCCGCATTGTTTCATCTTTCATCTTTCCGCATTGTTTCATCTTTCCGCATTGTTTCATCTTTCATCTTCCGCATTCTTTCATCTTTCCGCATTGTTTCATCTTTCATCTTTCCGCATTGTTTCATCTTTCATCTTCCGCATTCTTTCATCTTTCATCTTTCCGCATTGTTTCATCTTTCATCTTTCCGCATTGTTTCATCTTTCATCTTTCCGCATTGTTTCATCTTTCATCTTTCCGCATTGTTTCATCTTTCATCTTCCGCATTCTTTCATCTTTCATCTTTCCGCATTGTTTCATCTTTCATCTTTCATCTTTCATCTTTCCGCATTCTTTCATCTTTCATCTATCCGCATTGTTTCATCTTTCATCTTTCCGCATTGTTTCATCTTTCATCTTTCCGCATTGTTTCATCTTTCATCTTTCCGCATTGTTTCACCTTTCATCTTTCCGCATTCTTTCATCTTTCATCTTTCCGCATTCTTTCATCTTTCATCTTTCCGCATTGTTTCATCTTTCATCTTCCGCATTCTTTCATCTTTCATCTTTCCGCATTGTTTCATCTTTCATCTTTCCGCATTGTTTCATCTTTCATCTTTCCGCATTGTTTCATCTTTCATCTTTCCGCATTGTTTCATCTTTCATCTTTCCGCAATGTTTCATCTTTCATCTTTCAGCATTGTTTCATCTTTCATCTTCCCGCATTCTTTCATCTTTCATCTTTCCGCATTGTTTCATCTTTCATCTTTCCGCATTGTTTCATCTTTCATCTTTCCGCATTGTTTCATCTTTCCGCATTGTTTCATCTTTCATCTTTCCGCATTTTTTCATCTTTCATCTTTCCGCATTGTTTCATCTTTCATCTTTCCGCATTGTTTCATCTTTCATCTTTCCGCATTGTTTCATCTTTCATCTTTCCGCATTGTTTCATCTTTCCGCATTGTTTCATCTTTCCGCATTGTTTCATCTTTCCGCATTGTTTCATCTTTCCGCATTGTTTCATCTTTCATCTTCCGCATTCTTTCATCTTTCATCTTTCCGCATTGTTTCATCTTTCATCTTTCCGCATTTTTTCATCTTTCATCTTTCCGCATTGTTTCATCTTTCCGCATTGTTTCATCATTCATCTTTCCGCATTCTTTCATCTTTCATCTTTCCGCATTGTTTCATCTTTCATCTTTCCGCATTTTTTCATCTTTCATCTTTCCGCATTGTTTCATCTTTCATCTTTCCGCACTGTTTCATCTTTCCGCATAGTTTCATCTTTCCGCATTGTTTCATCTTTCATCTTTCCGCATTGTTTCATCTTTCATCTTTCCGCATTGTTTCATCTTTCATCTTTCCGCATTCTTTCATCTTTCATCTTTCCGCATTGTTTCATCTTTCCGCATTGTTTCATGTTTCCGCATTGTTTCATCTTTCATCTTTCCGCATTGTTTCATCTTTCATCTTTCCGCATTCTTTCATCTTTCATCTTTCCGCATTGTTTCATCTTTCATCTTCCGCATTCTTTCATCTTTCATCTTTCCGCATTGTTTCATCTTTCATCTTTCCGCATTGTTTCATCTTTCATCTTTCCGCATTCTTTCATCTTTCATCTTTCCGCATTCTTTCATCTTTCATCTTTCCGCATTGTTTCATCTTTCATCTTTCCGCATTGTTTCATCTTTCCGCATTGTTTCATCTTTCATCTTCCGCATTCTTTCATCTTTCATCTTTCCGCATTGTTTCATCTTTCATCTTTCCGCATTGTTTCATCTTTCATCTTCCGCATTCTTTCATCTTTCATCTTTCCGCATTGTTTCATCTTTCATCTTTCCGCATTTTTTCATCTTTCATCTTTCCGCATTGTTTCATCTTTCCGCATTGTTTCATCTTTCATCTTTCCGCATTGTTTCATCTTTCATCTTTCCGCATTGTTTCATCTTTCATCTTTCCGCATTCTTTCATCTTTCATCTTTCCGCATTGTTTCAACTTTCATCTTTCCGCATTGTTTCATCCTTTCATCTTTCCGCATTCTTTCATCTTTCATCTTTCCGCATTGTTTCATCTTTCATCTTTCCGCATTGTTTCATCTTTCCGCATTGTTTCATCTTTCCGCATTGTTTCATCTTTCATCTTCCGCATTCTTTCATCTTTCATCTTTCCGCATTGTTTCATCTTTCATCTTTCCGCATTCTTTCATCTTTCATCTTTCCGCATTGTTTCATCTTTCCGCATTGTTTCATCTTTCATCTTTCCGCATTGTTTCATCTTTCATCTTTCCGCATTCTTTCATCTTTCATCTTTCCGCATTCTTTCATCTTTCATCTTTCCGCATTGTTTCATCTTTCATCTTCCGCATTCTTTCATCTTTCATCTTTCCGCATTGTTTCATCTTTCATCTTTCCGCATTGTTTCATCTTTCATCTTTCCGCATTGTTTCATCTTTCATCTTTGTGCATTGTTTCATCTTTCATTTTCCGCATTCCTTCATCTTTCATCTTTCCGCATTGTTTCATCTTTCATCTTTCATCTTTCATATTTCCGCATTCTTTCATCTTTCATCTTTCCGCATTGTTTCATCTTTCATCTTTCCGCATTGTTTCATCTTTCATCTTTCCGCATTGTTTCATCTTTCATCTTTCCGCATTGTTTCACCTTTCATCTTTCCGCATTCTTTCATCTTTCATCTTTCCGCATTCTTTCATCTTTCATCTTTCCGCATTGTTTCATCTTTCATCTTCCGCATTCTTTCATCTTTCATCTTTCCGCATTGTTTCATCTTTCATCTTTCCGCATTGTTTCATCTTTCATCTTTCCGCATTGTTTCATCTTTCATCTTCCGCATTCTTTCATCTTTCATCTTTCCGCATTGTTTCATCTTTCATCTTTCCGCATTTTTTCATCTTTCATCTTTCCGCATTGTTTCATCTTTCCGCATTGTTTCATCATTCATCTTTCCGCATTCTTTCATCTTTCATCTTTCCGCATTGTTTCATCTTTCATCTTTCCGCATTTTTTCATCTTTCATCTTTCCGCATTGTTTCATCTTTCATCTTTCCGCACTGTTTCATCTTTCCGCATAGTTTCATCTTTCCGCATTGTTTCATCTTTCATCTTTCCGCATTGTTTCATCTTTCATCTTTCCGCATTGTTTCATCTTTCATCTTTCCGCATTCTTTCATCTTTCATCTTTCCGCATTGTTTCATCTTTCCGCATTGTTTCATGTTTCCGCATTGTTTCATCTTTCATCTTTCCGCATTGTTTCATCTTTCATCTTTCCGCATTCTTTCATCTTTCATCTTTCCGCATTGTTTCATCTTTCATCTTCCGCATTCTTTCATCTTTCATCTTTCCGCATTGTTTCATCTTTCATCTTTCCGCATTGTTTCATCTTTCATCTTTCCGCATTCTTTCATCTTTCATCTTTCCGCATTCTTTCATCTTTCATCTTTCCGCATTGTTTCATCTTTCATCTTTCCGCATTGTTTCATCTTTCCGCATTGTTTCATCTTTCATCTTCCGCATTCTTTCATCTTTCATCTTTCCGCATTGTTTCATCTTTCATCTTTCCGCATTGTTTCATCTTTCATCTTCCGCATTCTTTCATCTTTCATCTTTCCGCATTGTTTCATCTTTCATCTTTCCGCATTTTTTCATCTTTCATCTTTCCGCATTGTTTCATCTTTCCGCATTGTTTCATCTTTCATCTTTCCGCATTGTTTCATCTTTCATCTTTCCGCATTGTTTCATCTTTCATCTTTCCGCATTCTTTCATCTTTCATCTTCCCGCATTGTTTCAACTTTCATCTTTCCGCATTGTTTCATCCTTTCATCTTTCCGCATTCTTTCATCTTTCATCTTTCCGCATTGTTTCATCTTTCATCTTTCCGCATTGTTTCATCTTTCCGCATTGTTTCATCTTTCCGCATTGTTTCATCTTTCATCTTCCGCATTCTTTCATCTTTCATCTTTCCGCATTGTTTCATCTTTCATCTTTCCGCATTCTTTCATCTTTCATCTTTCCGCATTGTTTCATCTTTCCGCATTGTTTCATCTTTCATCTTTCCGCATTGTTTCATCTTTCATCTTTCCGCATTCTTTCATCTTTCATCTTTCCGCATTCTTTCATCTTTCATCTTTCCGCATTGTTTCATCTTTCATCTTCCGCATTCTTTCATCTTTCATCTTTCCGCATTGTTTCATCTTTCATCTTTCCGCATTGTTTCATCTTTCATCTTTCCGCATTGTTTCATCTTTCATCTTTGTGCATTGTTTCATCTTTCATTTTCCGCATTCCTTCATCTTTCATCTTTCCGCATTGTTTCATCTTTCATCTTTCATCTTTCATATTTCCGCATTCTTTCATCTTTCATCTTTCCGCATTGTTTCATCTTTCATCTTTCCGCATTGTTTCATCTTTCATCTTTCCGCATTGTTTCATCTTTCATCTTTCCGCATTGTTTCACCTTTCATCTTTCCGCATTCTTTCATCTTTCATCTTTCCGCATTCTTTCATCTTTCATCTTTCCGCATTGTTTCATCTTTCATCTTCCGCATTCTTTCATCTTTCATCTTTCCGCATTGTTTCATCTTTCATCTTTCCGCATTGTTTCATCTTTCATCTTTCCGCATTGTTTCATCTTTCATCTTTCCGCATTCTTTCATCTTTCATCTTTCCGCATTGTTTCATCTTTCCGCATTGTTTCATGTTTCCGCATTGTTTCAGCTTTCACCTTTCCGCATTGTTTCATCTTTCATCTTTCCGCATTGTTTCATCTTTCATCTTTCCGCATTGTTTCATCTTTCATCTTTCCGCATTCTTTCATCTTTCATCTTTCCGCATTGTTTCATCTTTCATCTTTCCGCAATGTTTCATCTTTCATCTTTCCCCATTGTTTCATCTTTCATCTTTCCGCATTCTTTCATCTTTCATCTTTCCGCATTGTTTCATCTTTCATCTTTCCGCATTGTTTCATCTTTCATCTTTCCGCATTGTTTCATCTTTCATCTTTCCGCATTTTTTCATCTTTCATCTTTCCGCATTGTTTCATCTTTCATCTTTCCGCATTGTTTCATCTTTCATCTTTCCGCATTGTTTCATCTTTCATCTTTCCGCATTCTTTCATCTTTCATCTTTCCGCATTCTTTCATCTTTCATCTTTCCGCATTCTTTCATCTTTCATCTTTCCGCATTGTTTCATCTTTCATCTTTCCGCATTCTTTCATCTTTCATCTTTCCGCATTGTTTCATCTTTCATCTTTCCGCATTGTTTCATCTTTCATCTTTCCGCATTGTTTCATCTTTCCGCATTGTTTCATCTTTCCGCATTGTTTCATCTTTCCGCATTGTTTCATCTTGCCGCATTGTTTCATCTTTCATCTTTCCGCATTTTTTCATCTTTCATCTTTCCGCATTGTTTCATCTTTCTTCTTTCCGCATTCTTTCATCTTTCATCTTTCCGCATTGTTTCATCTTTCATCTTTCCGCATTGTTTCATCTTTCATCTTTCCGCATTGTTTCATCTTTCATCTTTCCGCATTCTTTCATCTTTCATCTTTCCGCATTGTTTCATCTTTCATCTTTCATCTTTCCGCATTGTTTCATCTTTCATCTTCCGCATTCTTTCATCTTTCATCTTTTCGCATTGTTTCATCTTTCATCTTTCCGCATTCTTTCATCTTTCATCTTTCCGCATTGTTTCATCTTTCATCTTTCCGCATTGTTTCATCTTTCATCTTTCCGCATTGTTTCATCTTTCATCTTTCCGCATTCTTTCATCTTTCATCTTTCCGCATTCTTTCATCTTTCATCTTTCCGCATTTTTTCATCTTTCATCTTTCCGCATTGTTTCATCTTTCCGCATTGTTTCATCTTTCATCTTTCCGCATTGTTTCATCTTTCATCTTTCCGCATTGTTTCATCTTTCATCTTTCCGCATTGTTTCATCTTTCATCTTTCCGCATTGTTTCATCTTTCATCTTTCCGCATTGTTTCATCTTTCATCTTCCGCATTCTTTCATCTTTCATCTTTCCGCATTGTTTCATCTTTCATCTTTCCGCATTGTTTCATCTTTCATCTTCCGCATTCTTTCATCTTTCATCTTTCCGCATTGTTTCATCTTTCATCTTTCCGCATTTTTTCATCTTTCATCTTTCCGCATTGTTTCATCTTTCCGCATTGTTTCATCTTTCCGCATTGTTTCATCTTTCCGCATTGTTTCATCTTTCCGCATTGTTTCATCTTTCATCTTTACGCATTGTTTCATCTTTCCGCATTGTTTCATCTTTCATCTTTCCGCATTCTTTCATCTTTCATCTTTCCGCATTGTTTCATCTTTCATCTTTCCGCAATGTTTCATCTTTCATTTTTCCGCATTGTTTCATCTTTCATCTTTCCGCATTCTTTCATCTTTCATCTTTCCGCATTGTTTCATCTTTCATCTTTCCGCATTGTTTCATCTTTCATCTTTCCGCATTGTTTCATCTTTCATCTTTCCGCATTTTTTCATCTTTCATCTTTCCGCATTCTTTCATCTTTCATCTTTCCGCATTGTTTCATCTTTCATCTTTCCGCAATGTTTCATCTTTCATTTTTCCGCATTGTTTCATCTTTCATCTTTCCGCATTCTTTCATCTTTCATCTTTCCGCATTGTTTCATCTTTCATCTTTCCGCATTGTTTCATCTTTCATCTTTCCGCATTGTTTCATCTTTCATCTTTCCGCATTTTTTCATCTTTCATCTTTCCGCATTGTTTCATCTTTCATCTTTCCGCATTCTTTCATCTTTCATCTTTCCGCATTGTTTCATCTTTCATCTTTCCGCATTGTTTCATCTTTCATCTTTCCGCATTGTTTCATCTTTCCGCATTGTTTCATCTTTCCGCATTGTTTCATCTTTCCGCATTGTTTCATCTTGCCGCATTGTTTCATCTTTCATCTTTCCGCATTTTTTCATCTTTCATCTTTCCGCATTGTTTCATCTTTCATCTTTCCGCATTCTTTCATCTTTCATCTTTCCGCATTGTTTCATCTTTCATCTTTCCGCATTGTTTCATCTTTCATCTTTCCGCATTGTTTCATCTTTCATCTTTCCGCATTCTTTCATCTTTCATCTTTCCGCATTGTTTCATCTTTCATCTTTCATCTTTCCGCATTGTTTCATCTTTCATCTTCCGCATTCTTTCATCTTTCATCTTTTCGCATTGTTTCATCTTTCATCTTTCCGCATTCTTTCATCTTTCATCTTTCCGCATTGTTTCATCTTTCATCTTTCCGCATTGTTTCATCTTTCATCTTTCCGCATTGTTTCATCTTTCATCTTTCCGCATTCTTTCATCTTTCATCTTTCCGCATTCTTTCATCTTTCATCTTTCCGCATTTTTTCATCTTTCATCTTTCCGCATTGTTTCATCTTTCCGCATTGTTTCATCTTTCATCTTTCCGCATTGTTTCATCTTTCATCTTTCCGCATTGTTTCATCTTTCATCTTTCCGCATTGTTTCATCTTTCATCTTTCCGCATTGTTTCATCTTTCATCTTTCCGCATTGTTTCATCTTTCATCTTCCGCATTCTTTCATCTTTCATCTTTCCGCATTGTTTCATCTTTCATCTTTCCGCATTGTTTCATCTTTCATCTTCCGCATTCTTTCATCTTTCATCTTTCCGCATTGTTTCATCTTTCATCTTTCCGCATTTTTTCATCTTTCATCTTTCCGCATTGTTTCATCTTTCCGCATTGTTTCATCTTTCCGCATTGTTTCATCTTTCCGCATTGTTTCATCTTTCCGCATTGTTTCATCTTTCATCTTTACGCATTGTTTCATCTTTCATCTTTCCGCATTCTTTCATCTTTCATCTTTCCGCATTGTTTCATCTTTCATCTTTCCGCATTGTTTCATCCTTTCTTCTTTCCGCATTCTTTCATCTTTCATCTTTCCGCATTGTTTCATCTTTCATCTTTCCGCATTGTTTCATCTTTCCGCATTGTTTCATCTTTCATCTTTCATCTTTCATCGTTCCGCATTCTTTCATCTTTCATCTTTCCGCATTGTTTCATCTTTCATCTTTCCGCATTGTTTCATCTTTCATCTTTCCGCATTGTTTCATCCTTTCATCTTTCCGCATTCTTTCATCTTTCATCTTTCCGCATTGTTTCATCTTTCATCTTTCCGCATTGTTTCATCTTTCATCTTTCCGCATTGTTTCATCTTTCCGCATTGTTTCATCTTTCCGCATTGTTTCATCTTTCCGCATTGTTTCATCTTTCATCTTCCGCATTCTTTCATCTTTCATCTTTCCGCATTGTTTCATCTTTCATCTTTCATCTTTCATCTTTCCGCATTCTTTCATCTTTCATCTTTCCGCATTGTTTCATCTTTCATCTTTCCGCATTGTTTCATCTTTCATCTTCCGCATTCTTTCATCTTTCATCTTTCCGCATTGTTTCATCTTTCATCTTTCATCTTTCATCTTTCATCTTTCCGCATTCTTTCATCTTTCATCTTTCCGCATTGTTTCATCTTTCATCTTTCCGCATTGTTTCATCTTTCATCTTTCCGCATTGTTTCATCTTTCATCTTTCCGCATTGTTTCACCTTTCATCTTTCCGCATTCTTTCATCTTTCATCTTTCCGCATTCTTTCATCTTTCATCTTTCCGCATTGTTTGATCTTTCATCTTCCGCATTGTTTCATCTTTCATCTTTCCGCATTCTTTCATCTTTCATCTTTCCGCATTGTTTCATCTTTCATCTTTCCGCATTCTTTCATCTTTCATCTTTCCGCATTGTTTCATCTTTCCGCATTGTTTCATCTTTCATCTTCCGCATTCTTTCGTCTTTCATCTTTCCGCATTGTTTCATCTTTCATCTTTCCGCATTGTTTCATCTTTCATCTTCCGCATTCTTTCATCTTTCATCTTTCCGCATTGTTTCATCTTTCATCTTTCCGCATTCTTTCATCTTTCATCTTTCCGCATTGTTTCATCTTTCATCTTTCCGCATTTTTTCATCTTTCATCTTTCCGCATAGTTTCATCTTTCCGCATTGTTTCATCTTTCCGCATTGTTTCATCTTTCATCTTTCCGCATTGTTTCATCTTTCATCTTTCCGCATTCTTTCATCTTTCATCTTTCCGCATTGTTTCATCTTTCATCTTTCCGCATTGTTTCATCTTTCATCTTTCCGCATTGTTTCATCTTTCATCTTTCCGCATTCTTTCATCTTTCATCTTTCCGCATTGTTTCATCTTTCATCTTTCATCTTTCCGCATTGTTTCATCTTTCATCTTCCGCATTCTTTCATCTTTCATCTTTCCGCATTGTTTCATCTTTCATCTTTCCGCATTCTTTCATCTTTCATCTTTCCGCATTGTTTCATCTTTCATCTTTCCGCATTCTTTCATCTTTCATCTTTCCGCATTGTTTCATCTTTCATCTTTCCGCATTGTTTCATCTTTCCGCATTGTTTCATCTTTCCGCATTGTTTCATCTTTCATCTTCCGCATTCTTTCATCTTTCATCTTTCCGCATTGTTTCATCTTTCATCTTTCCGCATTGTTTCATCTTTCATCTTCCGCATTCTTTCATCTTTCATCTTTCCGCATTGTTTCATCTTTCATCTTTCCGCATTGTTTCATCTTTCATCTTTCCGCATTGTTTCATCTTTCATCTTTCCGCATTGTTTCATCTTTCATCTTCCGCATTCTTTCATCTTTCATCTTTCCGCATTGTTTCATCTTTCATCTTTCATCTTTCATCTTTCCGCATTCTTTCATCTTTCATCTATCCGCATTGTTTCATCTTTCATCTTTCCGCATTGTTTCATCTTTCATCTTTCCGCATTGTTTCATCTTTCATCTTTCCGCATTGTTTCACCTTTCATCTTTCCGCATTCTTTCATCTTTCATCTTTCCGCATTCTTTCATCTTTCATCTTTCCGCATTGTTTCATCTTTCATCTTCCGCATTCTTTCATCTTTCATCTTTCCGCATTGTTTCATCTTTCATCTTTCCGCATTGTTTCATCTTTCATCTTTCCGCATTGTTTCATCTTTCATCTTTCCGCATTGTTTCATCTTTCATCTTTCCGCATTGTTTCATCTTTCATCTTTCCGCATTCTTTCATCTTTCATCTTTCCGCATTGTTTCATCTTTCATCTTTCCGCAATGTTTCATCTTTCATCTTTCCGCAATGTTTCATCTTTCATCTTTCAGCATTGTTTCATCTTTCATCTTCC